>WJFB01000520.1:0-57805 GCA_009870185.1 Pygmarrhopalites habei
ACATATTTAGTTAAGCACTGAAACTTTAGTGTATAGTGACGGAGTGTGCGGAGAACAGATTCAGAAAAAAATTCGGTTCAAAAACTCCACCCATTGCCTTCAAAATACCAACTGCCACAAAAGCCCCGCTGCCACAATAGCCCCGATCGACCCTATGTAGTAACGTGACGACTTGGTAAATGTACGCTTTTCATTACAATCCTTCACAACTATAATTGTATTTAAGTAGAAGACGACGAACGAGGATGAGGATGTAATTTGTGACAACGTAATAACACATGAGAGAGAAATGTTCTTTCACAGTGTAATCATTTGTTAATCAAAATAAGTATAGTACATATTTTCTGAGTCAGAGACTCTGACCATAGGAAGTATTCCTACCTAATAATTACCAGCTATCATAATTAGAAACCAAATTAACTTTCCTTTGTCCATATAAGTACTAGTTCAAGATTAGCTGATCCAATACAATAATACATGCTAAAATACAATACGGAGTGTGTATGTCTCCTGTCATTTTACAACCAAAAAATTGCACTGAAAACAAACGTTTAGGAAACATTTTGAATTCATGATTTGTTAAAATATAGGATTTTGGGGGGAATTACAAGTAAATTGACATCCTCAGCAGTAGTTAAGTAGTTAAGTAGTTTCCGTTTTCATACCATATTCTCGAAATATTAATATTATGGCGTCTAAAAAACCATTTGCTCTAAAATTTTATTGTTAATATCTTGTACACCTTATGTCACTATATATTGTTATACTTCATTGTACACACACAAACAATGTTTTTTAAAGGTAGGTAAAATTGATTTTGGAATGCTCAGTATTATCTATCTAGAGTATTTACTAGTATATGATGCACCGCTTGTAATACTTTCGCTATAATTCGATTGTTTTGTTTCAAATAAGCTATTATTCATGTACAACTACATACTTACAGTAGTACAACTATCATCAGTATTTTCCTATTTACTTAATTTAGTTTGTAAATATAATATAATATTTATCCGATCGGCGTTCCAACAATAGAAATAGATTTTACTTTGGTAGTACTTTTACACGTACTTACTTTTAGTACAATGAAATTACAAATCAATATGGAACGTAGTCCAGTCCAAGTCTGGTCATTTTAATTGTTTAAGAAAGAGATTATAATTATAACACGATGTTTAATATGTTATAGACAACGTACAAAATCACATCACCAAATTATTATTCTCTACTCTGCATACATATGTCAATGACAATCGATATTTATATCTTTCTGACGTACACCTTAATCCGTATATATTATGAGTGTATGTAATATTTAACTATTATTCTTATTTATGAAACATTCCCTTCAATTCTCTCTCTCTCTCTCTCTCTCTCAATTTGTTCGCAAGGTTCATTCACAAATGACTTTCTCCCTTACTTTAGCAATATAATATTTTGTTTTTAGTCTGAGAAAGGTTCAACAGCGTATCTTTCAGTAATAATATACTTACATATTTAGTTTAAAGCCCTTGAAAGCCATGGGAAATTAAATCACTCAACTGGTATTTTGTAATTCATTAAATGCACGATATCATTGGTAAAGTTTTTTCTACAATCTGGCTATAAACTCTCCCATCCTTTCGATCATCTATTGATAATGTCTCTTAAAACATAAAGTTTCTTAATATTGCATCTCATTATGACCCAACCTGATTCCTACTGAATACTATAATGATACATGCATAAATGATATTTAAAAATCTGAAGAAAAATCTATATGGCACATAAATAATTAATCCGATAATAAATAAATATAAGTTTCGCTTTGTTAGTTTTGGTTCATTCGTTTAAATGTCGCAAAAATGGCTTGTTCGATTTTTCAACTAAAATGTACATTAAATATCCCAAGGGATCTAATCACAACTCAAATTCAACAATGAAACTTTGCAAAAAAATTAAATAAAAATGAGGGGCTAGGTAATACACCCCTTTATAATCATCACTCATTTTTTGCATTGTTTAATTATGATTTACACAATTAGTAAAATTAATCATGGCATCCGTTTTTCCAGTCATCTAGACCTACGATTATTACAAATTATAGCGAAGTTTCAATAACATTCAAAAACAATTTGTAAAATTGATTTATAATTATTAGTAGATTAGTTAGTGGCCTTGGGTTAAGTTATAAAAGTGCTTTCACTTTAATATTAATTAAATTACTAAATCTTTTGTTTCTAGAGTCACAAAGAAGCGTAAATTCAGCATGAAAACTCAAAAATCGTAAGCTGAAAATTAAAAAAATGAGATTCTTGGAGGTGATAAAATCACAAAATGCAAAATTGAATTTCTTCACTCTCTCACAAATTGTGAGTCACAATATTCCTCCTTCAACCGTCTTTACGTACATATTTAATACTTAAACAACAACAATAATAATAATATCCTGTCAACATTAGGAATGTATTGTAAATTATAAATAGCCTCATTGTCTATACGCTGACCTTTGACACGACGACTTTACTCCATACCCTACCTCAAACGTTAAAGCCTACTTTATGGCATTTTCAAAATCGGTGAGAATCCAGTTCAACAAAAATACAATAAAAAAAGAGAAAAATTTAAAAGTAAACTCTTTTTTCATCAGGTGTGAACATAATTAGTAACAACATTAGGTAAGTCATTCAATCCGGTCTCTCAAACAACATTTTTTCAACCATTTCCCTACTGTACAGCTCTAAAACTTTCTCTCACTTTCTCCTCTTTGTCCTAAACCCTCCTTAAATTAAATGCTCCACACAATTTGAGTCATCTCCTTATCCCGATGATATATATGTATATATATTGTATTTTTAATATTTTCCCTATTTAAATTAATCCTTTCTGCTCTCTCTAACATATACTGATCGAAATACAAAAACGTTAATACTTTAATAATCATCACCATTATTAACATTTATTTTTTTCTCTCTTTCCTCACTCTCATCTAAACTATTATTATTATACATTATCCCTCAAATTTTTAAAATAAGCACTATACAATAATTATTGTATTGTATATAATATGCTTTTTTCCCTTATAACACGCGATTAGTACAACAACATAATAATAATATGTAGTAATTTGTAATTCCTAATTTCTTTTCATTTCAGGACATCATCATTACATAAAATCATCAATGTCAATTTATACACGGGACGAACAACATTGCATTTATGGCATTTTGAAAATTTTCTTCTTCTCCCTCACAATAGGATATTAATTAATTAAAATTACAATTTTTTTAACATCAGGAAAAAAGATTTCCCTCTCGCACTCTGTCCTATTCATCTGCTCATTTTTTAAATTTTTATTGTGTGTAGTGCGGAAATACGAGAGATTTTTCAATTCTTGATTTTCTTGATTTATTTTTTTGAAATTAACAAAACTAAATTCTTCTTTTATTTCCAAAATTCAGGTGGTTGGTGGTAGTCATCAAATTTCAAATTCCTTGTCAAGCAGGAACAATTAGTTTTTTTATTTAAAGGAAGCAGAGAACGTTTTTTTCTTTTTATAAAAAAAAGTTTGTCCACTTAAATCTCCAGTGGACCATCTGAGCTCCCTTCAATGTCTGTATCATCGTCGTCGTCCAAATCATTATCATCTCGGGTTGAGAAGGACCCTAAAAAATTGGACAGAGTAATCATGACCAAAATGCTTTTAGTAATTACTGTTGAAAATTGTGATTATCAAAATTGTACAACTCACCACAACTTGGCTTTCCCCTAGTACGAGTGTTTGCAAATTCTGGGGAAAATACACATTGCAATATTAGTACATTGAAACAAGGTACACTATTTTTATATTCATTATTAATGTCAAGTGAGTTTGACTGAAATCATTAGCCCATTCCGATGAGTGTCTGTGTGTCACTTACCGACCCCATGACGATCAGTACACCAACAAAGGCCGATAGACGAATGACATTGCATCGACTTGTAGTATCCATCCGCGTCACACTGAGGTGTGTAGCTACCTACACAGTTCATTAAAAAAAGAAGATTCCACCATCAGGACTACTGGCCATATTACGACATAGAATTGTACAACATGCAAAGTATTTTACTCAACTAAGAAAAAGTTGTACCATAATTGTACAAGGGTAAAATGGAAAAGGGGGGAAACCGACAGAGATATCAGATTGATTTACGAAATATTATTGTATGTATCTCCTATATAAATCAAGATCTAGTCGGAATGAGGAGGAGAGGGAGAGAAAAATCTGATGAAGCCATGTATCATGTTAATTGGTTCACCTAAGGGGAAAAAATTGCCAACTGTCGAACAAATAAATGATCATACGTTTTTCTTATCAGTCCGAACGAAGGGAAAAAATTTTTTTCTTACCATTACATCGAATCGAAAAGTCAATTCAATAAAGAACAAAGAGAGCGTCAACCAGATAAAGTCAATCAAAATAGAACAAAAAGAGAGGAAGAGAGAGGAGAGAGAAAGCATCCGAAAAAGACAAGAGAAAAATTCTTTCACCATTTTTTCTCCACTCTCTCTCTTTCTCTCTCTCTTTCTCATTCCTCTCCTTTTTTCTCATCCTCTTCTTTTGACTGTCTCCTATCATTCCTCTCAGTTCCTTATCTTTTGTCGGGAGGGGAAAAAACCCAAGTTGATGACACCGCTAAAAGCGTGCACACACACACACATTGTGTGTGTGCACTACATCCTCCCACATGCATTAGGTACAGAGTATTACTTGAAGAGAAGGGACAAACTTTCTCCCAAATTTTGGTGCCAAGCATTTTGCACACAAAGGAGAAGGAAGAAACCACAGGAATATACCTTACATACTAATACAGACCACACACACACACACGCACAAGTTATAAGTTGACTAGACCAGGTCGGATGATAGGTTCGAATCGATTTTGACTTTAATTTCAAGGAGAAGCACGCTCTCTTTCTTGAGGCAATCTCCAAATTCTAAATCAAACACATTCTACACAGATCCTCCGGTGTCTATGTGCATGATAGTCATCTACACACACACATACACTCACACACGTATGCCCTACACCTTGAATATGAGACGCAAGGTTTTCCTAAATTACAATTTCTTTCCCCATTCTCTCCTCCTCGAGGACAAGGAGGAGAAGACTTGGAGGAGGATGGAATGGCCCACAAAGATGAGATAATAGAATTATCGAGGGGATTTAGAGATAGGAAATATTTTTTAAGAAAAGAAAAATTATTTTTTCTTTGTTTAACTTACCAAGAAGTCCGTTACCAGTCTTTCTCCGAACGGCTGTGCATGGTCGATCCGACTTTGAAAAACATTTACACCATTCTTCAGGCGAAATGAAAATATCCCTGGAACAATTAGACAATCAAAATTTATTATCTGTTACCATCCTCCATCACACACACACACACACACACAACACATGAGGAAAGCACTTGATATAAAGCTTATGTATACAAAACCACACACATGGAGAGTCATATACAATCAAATTACAACATTTAATTGCCTCCACTTCCAATTTGTACACATCCAAACACACACGCAATCTTTCACATCGTCCAACATAAAATCATGGTCTTGATATAATCAACTCTCTCTCTCCAAAATCCTTCCCTCCCCTTTCTCCACAACTACTACTACATCCTTCCGCTGTATTTGACGGTACAATATTCATGTCTATTTAATCTAGTCTACACAAGGAGGAGGAGGAAGACGAGGAGGAGGAAGAGGAGGGGATGTTGTATTTATTCCGGGAAAATATCGACAAGCTTCCTAGGGAGAAAAAACAAGAAGGAGCAAAGACATCTCCGTCTTCTTGAGAAAGAAAAAGAGGAACGGAGAGAAGCAGGAGCTTGGAGCAAAATAACTATAGTAGTTTTGTAGATGAGGAGACATATATATCAACACATTACATCCACACAGACACACGTATGTATTTATGTTGTAGGTATGTATTGATATTGTACACTTGCTCCCATGAACGAAAGCACCCAGTATAACTTTCTTTTTATCGTTTTATACTCGGCTGTATTTTGTGTTTCTCCCTCCTTTCTCTCCTCCCTTCCCTCTTCCTTCCAAGTTTACTTCTCTCTAACTCGTATTTGCATTATAAGATGCTGATAACATGAAAGAAAATGACTCAGTTAGAGAGACCTAACTACCAGTCAACCCACACACACACGTACAAGGAACAGAGTGTGTGTAAGAAAGTAGAGAGAAAAGCAGGGAGAGTTGAGGAAGAAGACGGCAATTGGAAATTCATGAGAGCCATCAGGAATGAATCTACGAGTAGAAACGAAAGAGGAAAGTAAAGCTCAGCCTCCCTTTCTCCCGGTGTCTTTCTTGGGTCTGAGATTTTAACTTGTATGTACCCCCACACTGTAGTTAGTTCTTTTAATGTTTAAAGCATCCACATAGACAGACATAGACACACAATCTTCCACTCTCCTGAAAATAAGTCTGTTACAAGCTCCATCAACTTGTACAAATCAGTTTGGCACAACCAAAGAAGAAGGAGGAGGAAAAACAAGAAGAAGTAGGATAGAGCGGAGATTGCAAAAGTCTATACCTTGTAATATTGCAAAGTCTACCTTGTAATATTGTGAGTCCTAGGAAAATCTAATCCCTTCAGACCTGAGATCCCTCTACTTCTACATATATTGACTTTTCTCCACACACACACACAAAACTTTCTCTATTACATTGTTTGTATTATGAAAACACACACACAAAGAGGCATCTGACAAACTTTTAAATGTTTTATTTTTCTGATTTCATCATTTCTATCCTCCCTCTCTCCCTTCCCATCTATTTTATAGCGTTTAACCCTTGCCAGAAGAGGAAAGTACACATTCAACATTTTTTGCTTCTCTTCCACCTCCTCCTAGCGCTAAAAGAGTTGTTGCCGGAAATGTAATAATGTGTAAAAAGTTGGTCTCACTCTAAATTCTAGTCTGACATCAGGAAAATAATAATAATAGAGTCACTTCCTGCTCAAAAGTAATTTAGAGTAAAACACACATCCTCACTTCATTTCTTACACATTTATTGTATATACGCACACACATCCCGAACAAATAAACTGATGGACGATTCTACCCTACACACACATCATGAATAAGTATATGTATGTAGACGTCGATTGAGATTACTCAGCGGAGCTCCACATACAAAATATCATTTTCTTTGAAAATAAAAAAACACACACACTGCATACTGTTGAAAGTAGCATATTAGTGAAAGAATAATTTTTTACTCACTTATCAGCATCGCATCGGTCGATAAAAGGCTTGATACACTTTTCATTGCGATCGTTCTCCAAGTCGAATAATTCTTGTAGTGATAGCTGATTATCCTCATCCGAGTTCAAATGTTGGAACATCCATTGAACCTCCGCCTTACATTCTCCTGGGAAGTGGACTGCAATAGTGACAATAAATATGGTCAATAGTCACAGTACTCACACAGACACACACACACATACACATCACAAATGAAAATGAGAGAGGGTGACTAGTCACACCCACCACCACAGTACAGTGTGTCTAGAAAAAACTCAAATTTGTCCGACCATTTGTTTTTAGGCTTATAGGTCTCCAGAGAGGTTTGTTTTCCCTGTCTCTCTCTCTCTTTCCACAACGACCGTGTGTAAAATACAATAGGAACAAAAAGATCCTCGATTACTAGTATAGAGTAGAGTATTTGCGGAACACCACCGTATATTTCCCTTTAATTTTGTAACCTCCTCTTCCTCCCCCTCCCCAAATTTCCGAAACAGTAGGTTGGTAGTCAAGTGAGTGTGTTCTCTCAAAAATGGGGGATATTTACTCAAATCAAATCGGAAAGACAAATAAAAGTTATTGCGTACGTACCTCCCTCCCGGGTACCCACCCTCCTCTACACACACACACGTGTACAGGGTACCCTTTTCTTTTATATTGTGTACATGTGGAAGTATGTGTGTGTGTGGAAAATTTCCGTTTCATTCCGTGTGGCTGGTCAATGACAAAAAGTTTTACTAGGTATTTTTTCTCTACCCTCAATTCAGACAGAGAGAATTGTTCACAAAAAAAAATTTTTTTTACAGAAATATTTTATATATTTTCTCTTTCTCTTCTCATATAGAAAATTCCTTTCTCTCCCAATCCTTATTTTACTTTCATCAGACTGGCTGGCCTCAATCGAGAGATGGGAAAAGGGAAGAGAACGAGGCGTATAAATTTAATAGATTGAAGATTTTAAAAACATTTTTCTTTTGTGTGCGTTCCATTTTCTAAAAATAAATGCCCACATAATAATATATAGTCAGAGGAGGGCATGACTCTTTAATATATTACGTGATGGTGTACGTGTGTTCCGGTGACGTTATTTATATAGTGTGAGTATATACAATGAGACCTAAGATGAGGTGGGAAACTGAACACTGAGGGAAAGACGGTCAATATTTTTTTTGTGGTGGTGGTGGTGTGTGGTCACACACATTAAACAGGGGAGTTTGAGTAAAAATGTGCCGAGGACACCTTACCTTGATTATTGCTTCTTCGTCGATTTAATTTCCTTTTCTGTGAATCTGACATGACTACTGAGAACCAATCCAGGAGTCGGTTGCCCATTGACTCTAACGCATCATCATTGCAATCTAAAAAAAGAAAAAGTGAGAGGGGAAAAGAACAAAAAAAAAGAGAAAGTCAGTTATGTGTGTCCTCATCTCTTCACCTCCCTTCCCTTCTTTTCCCTTTCACAAATGTGAAGGAGGGAAGAAGAGAAGAAAAAGAGACATCAACGCATCAAGCCAGAATAAATTGAGCCATTCGCACTGGACCGCGACCGACAAAGGCAATTTTCAACTTCACCATCTCCTGTCTTCTTCATTTTACTGACTACTTTTGCAACTACATACTACTACTACTACTACATTCCCTGTCCCCGACTACTTCAAAGTACAAAAAAACACACACACACACACAGAAGAGAGAAGTAGACACGCGTGAGAGTGAGCTCTCATTTTTTTCTCATCGGATTTTTTTTCTTACCTCGGGGAAGAACTGGCTTCGTATTGACGACTTCATTGAAGCTTCTCTGCTTATCCGATGAGACTTTCTTCATCATCCCAGAATAATCCTGCAAAGATCATACAAACCAGTGAGTTTAATACATTATATCATCCTTCCCTTCCCTCCTCTCCAAACACAACGTCTCTCTCTCTCCAATAAAATTTGTGTCACTCTCAATTTAAGTTCAATCACTCAGAACACCCAACCCTATAACACACACACTCTCTCTCTCTTTCCTGTCCAATGAAATTCTTTTGTCTTAGACGACAGTCTTTTCCCTTCCCCTCTCACACCTACACCCACACACACACATTGCACGCACACGTTTGACAGAACATGACGACCACCCAGTGATTCATCCTCATATTGTATGCTATACAATAAAATACCTATAGAATATAACGTATTTTTTCTGATTTCCTCTGGCTTGACTTGTCTTCCACATCCACACACACACCAACGCACACACACTCAGTCTAGCCTCCAGACATTCCAGAAAGGAATGAGAAGTTGGTGGAGTCTGAGAGTCGAGGAAAAGTATAGTAAAGGAGTGGATGGGAAGAAAATCCAAAAAGAAAAATCTTACGGGAGAAAGTTTTCGCCTTGGTTGAGGAAAAGCAGTCTAAAAACATTCCTCATCCAATTTTTCCCTATTAATCTTGATATGAATGTTATGTGTCGTATAAATATGTATTTAATCCCTATTTGTGGATGAATAACAAACAATGCAATAACTCCACAGTATCAAATACCTCACTCCACTTGACTTTCCCCCCTCCAACTATCTAGCTAGCTAGTGTGCGTTTGTTTGTGTGTATAAACTAAATTATGAGTGTGTGATTCAAAATATTTTTCTTCTGGCTTTCCCTCTCTTCTCCAAACTCCCTGTGTATTCATATTACTTTAAACTTTCTCTCCTACTTTCTCTTCTACATTCTCAAAAAATAGAGAAATCAAGCCTCCACATGTAAAATTCTATTGAGGTAGAAGAGAAGAATTTTTAGTGGGAGGGAGAGAGAGAGAAAAATAAGTTTTTCTCCGAGATTCACAGCTTCCCTACTACGTGAGCTCTATACCCCATCACACACACACAAGTGTACATATCTCTCACACTTTCCCAACAATTCTTGAAAATTTTGATAAAATAGTGTGTGATGAGAGAGAGAGAGGAGAGAGGGATGAGTGAAAAAAGGCCGCCACCCCAACAAAAAGTTTCCGAGCCGCCTGTATCTCTTTTAAGTATGACAAGGAGAGAGAAAGTTGGACGGGGAAAGCAAGAGGGAGAGAGACTGTGTTAGGAGATCCATATATCCTTGTTCTCCATTTCTTCTCTGATAGTATAGTTAATAAAGGAGAAGTAGAAAAATTTGGAGTAAAAAAAACCAAGTTTTTAAGATTATGCTCAGAGGGTTTCAACTTTCCCTTTCTCTCCCTCTCTCAATGGAAGAAAAAGCGAGGGAGAGGAGAAAGTGGGAGAAAGGGGTTGGTCTAGGGGCCATGGGTTGACTCACCTTATACTTAGCGTAGTATCGATCCTTGTTGGATGCTGGTGGATTGAGTGGGGCCACGGGAGAACCACTAGCCGAGGCAAACTCATTGTTATTGTTGTTGCTCGAAAAGATTCCATTGCCATCAACTCTACCTTGGTTGATATTCGTGGGTTTCATTCCATTCCCATTGCCACCACCACCACCATTACTACTACTTCCTCCATTGATGTTGCCACTACTGAAACTATTCTTGCTAAACTTTTGTCTCAACTTGTTCAGCTTTCCATTTGACTGCTCTTGTTCCAACTTCACCGTCTTCTTGTACTTCTGCATGAACCGACTCATACGATCCGTCTCTGCCTGCTTCTTCTTGACTAATTCATCCAGACCTGGAAAACCAAGAGAGAGAGAAAACAAAATTAAAAGATTTTCACAAGACAAGAGATCCTATTTTTTAAAAATATTACATTCAATTCAATTATCTTTGTCTGGTACGGTATTTTGAATCCAAAAATCCTACCACCCACACCCACACCAGCTCATTAATCAATCCATTTCATACTCAACAACCATTCATGAATAGACTTTTATTAGTCTGGTTTTTTTAATTAACTTGACTCAAATATGAAATGCTGGACTAGGACTGTATAGTATCTGTCAGTCAAAACTTTCCCTTTCCTTTTGTATATGGTATGTAGAGTGGAATTTTAAGGGGTTTTAAACGTTTTTTTAATAAAAAAAACTACTGACGGGAATCCAATTTTAATACATAATTTTCACAGCCCATTGCAACAGTTGAGAAAATTACTAGGCTATTCAGTACGACCAGGGGAAAGCTCCATTAAGCCCCAAAATTTTGGACATGTTTTCCACACACCCCTTTTCTCTCTCTCTCTCTTTGGTTATCAATAGACTAAAGCTCAAGTATTCAAAGTGTATAAAATGAAAGCTTTTGAAGAGATAGAGAGAGAGAATTTGGGAGTCTTCTCCCCTCCCCTAATCGCTTGACAATCAAGAGAGCGAGGAAAATCCCACTAGGAACCAAACGTCCTCCTTCTCAGTCCTTCTTTTTTCATCAATCATTTACCGTCATTTCCAATGCTTCCTCTCCCCTGATCCTGTGTGTGTGTTTGTGTATAATGAATGAGATTTACTCCAGAGACATCCTACCAAATTCATGTACCATGACTTCCTAATCGATAATCCTCTCTCTCTCTCTCTCCTCCTCCTCTTCTTCCTCGTCGTCGGCCTTTTTTTCTTCTTCTACTTTTTCCACTAAAAGGTACCAAATTTCTTGCTGCCATTACCTATTGGCTGTGGAAAGTCTATTCACACACATTATATCCACACATATACACACACGGAGGAGGAGGAGACGATGATGGCGATGATGCACCTTTTACTTTGACTCCGGAAGTCTATTGAGAATATGAGACTACCTTGTAAATGGTAAATGTTCACCCTAAAGTCATCTTTCCATGATTTTTTCATATACTCCCGTTTCTCTCCTTATTTTCCACAACCACCACACACACACAAACTCACTCTATCCTCCTAACTCGGTTTTTTTGCAAAAAAAAAATGAAGATGAAATCAGGGCAGGGAAGTGAGTTGCAAGTCCTTCAAAATTATCCCATACAAAACAAACTATTGTACAGGAACTCATAGCATGAATGAGAATCCTATCCATCATCTTTCTAAATATAGTTCAGTATACATAATGTAAACACACGCATGGGGAGAAAGAGAGAGTGGCAAACTAATATCCTCCCACACATCTTCATATGTTTACTAAACAGTTTTTACCATCGTTGGCAAAATTTTCAATAATATTTATACTACTGTGAACTGTTCATTCAACAAAATTTTTGAAAATTTTGTTCTTGGGTTGTGAGAATTGATGGTGAAAGTCGGCCCAGTCTTTTCCCATTCTGATGAAAGGGGATAAATAGAAAATGTTTGTAGTAAAAATTTCAACATGTTGATTTCCCATGTCTACTTTCCCTATCCAGATTTTTGAGTTAAAAAAATAATTCCTTAGAATTGAGAATTATTGTCAAGTTGTTTCATCTTTTGGATCATTACTCAAACGTGAAATATTGATCATTACCGTCAAGTCGGATGACGTGAAATGTAAAAATAAATTCATTCACTATCTCATAAACCATTCACCATTATTATTATGATAACGAAGGGAAAAGGGAAAAAAGAGAGTATTTTTTGTCCCATTTAAAATTAATGGAATTTCCAGTGAAAAACGTATTTTTGTCAATATCATATTATGACGAACTGCTTTCTCCACTCCTTTCTCCACAAAGGAGAAAGATTTCTGAAAAGTTGGAGGGAGAGAGAGGAGAGAGAGAGAGAAACTCTCATCAAATTTACATTAGTGTGTGTCAGTCCAGTATTGAAAAAAGAAAAAGCTGGTCAAAAGATGATGATGACGAATTACTCGACTAGAGAGTAATGTAATGTAAATTGCACACACACACACTCATAAGTATACATAGGATAAAATGAAATGGAATGGTAACTAGTACACTCTCGATGCATCCAAATAATTATATTCTGAAGACTTTCTCTCTCAAATTCACTTTTCTGAAAGAAATCCAACACAAGAGAGAGAGAGAGAGTGTGTGTGTGTGTGGAGTGAGTGAGGGAGAGAGAGAGCAGGTAGGACAAATATAAAAACTTTTTGTCATTATTCTGTACACTACTTTCACTGTGTAGACAACCAGAGAGAAAGAAAGAGAGAGAGAGAGAGAGTACTCAAGTCAAGTGAGGAGAGGACACAAAAATGTAGTAAAATTAATAGTAGAAAATTGATGAAAGTAATGTCTTGTTGGAACTTTTCATCTCTTTTCATTTCCCTCCAGGACGCAATAGGCGGGTTACATTAAGACATGGGCCTAACTAACTGTTTATCTACTTGTGTGTGTCTCTCTCCCTGTACTACAGAATACTGTTACAGCAGACACACACACACACAAGAGTTTTAATAGCCTCGAAATAACTCTTGTGAGAAGCAATAAAAAGTGTACCATCTTTCACAGTCCCCCCTTTCAAGAAAACTCCATAAAGGACTAATTAAAGAGTCATTAAGTGTACACGTCAGCACACACACACACACACATTTCAGAAAAGTGAATCTCTATGGAATTACTTGGCTGAATAAATGACTAGCACGTTCTACACACACAAATACACAATATCTCGACCCGTCCTACATAAATATACGTGGCCGTCGTCAACATGCCACGTGCTTCAATAACAAATTCAAAAAATTCCTTGTCCTCCTTCCTCTGTCCTCTCCCGAGAATCCAACGAATGGGAAAGGAACCGAGGCAGAGGAGGAGAAAGGGAGAGAGAGAGACAAAACTTTCTTTGTCTAACTCAAAGAAAGAATAAAAATGACAGGAGAGAAAGAGAAAGAGAGGAGGGAACTATGCAAGAAGGACAAAGAGTTTTCTTCCCACTATAGAAAATTTGCAAAATGGGCATACATTTTAATATATTATGGCATAGGAATAATCTCTCTTTTCACCACACCACCACCATTCCCACCTTCTCCGACTTCTATTTACTTGGATGTGTGTGTGTGTGTCTGCTCCTGGCAATTTATTTCCCATTGTACACTTCCTTTTTCTACACACACACATGTATCCATTGGACTGGCTAGTCTTTTTGTACACTTTTGGGGAGTAAAACAAAATGGAGAGGATACATGTGCAGAATTTTACACACGAGTTTTTTGGTTTATGGGAGAAAAAGGGGAAAAGGAGGATGGCTTTTTAAAATAGTATCCTTTCCTTGTAACCTGATCTGCATTAAATTTGAGAGAGGAAAATACCCAAGGACGTCACTCTAACTCTACAGGATATGTACGAAGTAGGGAGGATGTAGAAGGGCTGTGTTTGGTGGAGAAAGAGAGAGAAAACTCTTTTGAAATTATGTCAGGAAAATAAAAAAAAATAATCTGCATGTGAATTTATTGAATTAAAACCAACACACATCCACATCCTCTTCCTTTCTCGCTCTTGTTCTCTCTCTGCTCAAGTAGTCTACTTAGTCTACTTTTGTGGTGTGTGTGTGTGTGTGTGTGCATGGCTGTGTATCGAAGTCGAGGCTGGCGAGGATAAAAAAAATTAAACTTTTCCGTCATTCCTCCCCGTCCAATCCCACTTCATCTACGTCGCTCTCAACATCTCATCTTATCTTCGCCTCTCTTCTCTTCCCGTCTTTCCAGTCTCCGTCTGCTTCTTATGCTCCGAACAGAATCGTCGTAAAAAGGAAGCTTGTCTCGCGTCATCATGGAAAGAGAAGGGAAAGAGTGAGAGAGGAAAAAGAGAGGGGCTTTAGTTAGTTAGACTACCATGTACAGTTTATAGTATTATATAGAGAGGAGGACGGAGAGGACGAAGGACTAAGAGGAGGAGGAGGAGGAGAAAAGAGAAAACCTTGTTCGTAACTAGGCTGATCTGCCAACTCACAATTTACTAGCTACATAAATGCTTCTGTCTGGGCAATAAAATTTGTTCGGTTTTTGGCTATCTTTTACACCATTGTGCCTGCACACTCTCCTTCTCTCTGTAAAACGTATGTGTGTGTGTCTTCCGTCTCTTATGTTAACCGAGATGACTCCAGAGCCATTGCCTTGTTAAATATTGGTGTGCGGGACTTGTCTCTTTTTATACTGCAATTTATATTATTCTGTATATACAATATTATTTTATTTTATATGGAGGGTAGGGTGTGAGTCGGAAACTCCCATTATTATCAACTGGAATCTTAAAACCCACAGCATAACATTTGTACTGTATGAACAACTATATATTTCTTTTTTGGAGAGAAAGAGAGAGAGAAAGAGAAAATACAACATTCTCAGTGCATACGGCTATCCCTGCTCCCGCAGCACGTACTAACGAACAACGTTCAAAATTTTGTACGTACGACATGAACAGGGACTGGAGAGTGAGTCTGGAGAGAGAGAAAGAGAGAGAGAGAGAGAAGAGATGGAGAAAGAGCGGAAGCCACAATAAATTCAACTTTTTCCCCAAGAGTCTCTCCTCCTCTCCTCTTTTTGCCTACTGAGCTCAGCTCTCGGTGATGGCAATTTTTATACTTACGTAAGGTAAGACCTCTTTTGAATATTTGTAATAGTCTGCTCAATAAGTAACTCAAACTTTCAAGCATAGGCGAATCCCATCCACTGCTATGTGTATGCAATGCATGGCAAAATGTACACACACACGCATACAATCGTGCTGAGATCTGGCTCTGTACTGAGTATCCTGGTGAAGAAGTAGACACATGTGGATAAAATGGATCAAGAGAGAAGGGGGAGAGAGGAAAAAAACAGAGAGAAGAATGAAAATAGTACAAGCAAAAGAGAGAGCGAGAGAGAGAAGAAACACACGGGAGAAACTAAGTCTTCCAGAATGAAATTTGTCTGTAATACTGTGGCCCCAGCAAATACATTACAAGGAAGAGGAAAGAGAGAAAGAGCGACAGGGAACGTCTAGGATTCTGAAAAAAATTACGCTGTGTATATACGCACAGAGAAAAATAGAGAGTGTATTAGTATGTTATCGCAGCGGTGAGAGTAGAATTCTTTTTCATTGTGAATTGTGTATTACAGCACACACACACGCATAAGTTTGATGATACCTGTGCCTCCAATTCCAGATGTACACCTATGGTACTTTGTAAATGGAAATGTTTTCCCTTTGCAAATGGCAGAAAGAAGAATAGAAACGTTGGATTCTCTCCTGACTATTGTGTCCCACACTACACACACTGCTTTGTCTTGGGGGACACAGGGCAGGAGTAGATATTGGAAAAATTTTGAGGACGTGACGTTGGAACACCAAATAATCGACAAGTCTCAAAAAAATAAATGTGTCTGTCTGTGTGTGTGTGTGGAGGAGGAGAGACAGGGAAAATAACATTTGTAAGCTCAAAGACTAATATGGAAGATATCTGCGAGTCAAAATAAAATCACTCGACTCCATACTAAAACAAAGAGAGAGAGAGAGAGAGATATAACAAGGGGTCGGGTGACTGGCAGCATATCATCTCCTTTCTCTATAGATGAGTGTAACATCCAGTCATATATATTGGAGATGGTGGTGATGGTCGTAGTGCTCAACTACTAATCAAACATCATTCCCTGGTCCCATTAATGTCAGCCCCTCCACGTGTGAGGAATGGACCATCAACCCGGAATATCATGTAACACTTACAGCCGGGAGACCAGGGAGTGAAACAAACCAAACTAACATGATGACACTGTCCTCACTTCTCTCCTTCCCCGTCCACAAACACACACACACACACTAGAAAGAGTGTGAGAGTGAGTGTGTGTGTGTGAAAGTCAGACAGCAGTTATAGCGAGAGTTATAGGAAGATCCGTGTGGAAGGAAAATGGAAAAGTTTTCAACAGGGCAAAAAAAACTAAATATACCAATATATTACCTTCAAATACGGCTAATACTGACACCTCCAAAAATCAACACTGGAGATTTCACACACACACACATACATACACATAAACTTTCCTCGCAAAACCTACAAATCATTGCAAGCTTCCCCCCCTCTACCCCCCTCCAACATCCATTAGCACACCACTTTATTTTTATTTTCCATTTTGTACGACCCCATCTCTCTCTCTCTCTCTCGGTTTACAGTCAAGTCAACCAAAATCATTTCTTTTCTGTAAATATTGTCAAAAAAATCTGAGCATGCAATTTTCCTCTCTGATTTTCTGTGTCTGTTGACTCAAGTCTCTAAAGGGGGAATCCTCTTGTACTACAATATGCAGTAATGACAGGCAGAGTGAAGGATAAGACAACACGGGAAAAATTACACGTAATCATCACATTACTCCCATATTTCTTACACTATTCTTACAAATCTTGAGCCAATCTTTCGGCGAAATTTTTACTACAGATGGATGACGGTGGAAGAGCAATTATACAAGATTTTGTTCACATAAATAATTTTTTTCGTGATATACATCTCTTCTTACATATCCTGCCTATTACAAATGAATTCTCAAAATATTTGCGGCTTTCCACTTTATGGTTCGTGACGTGTGTTGGAGGAGGGGAGGGGAAAAAAGTAAAACTAAACAAGAAAAAACAAATGGGGTGTACAGACAATGACAGCCACCATCAGAGAGAGAGAGTGGGTGTTCAGTTGGCTTCTTGATACCAGTAACATGCACACACCCTCTCTTTTCAATTCTCTCTAGGGGTGTGTGTGTGTGTTTCTCCTTGCTATCCTTATCTGTTAAAGAAGAACTTAAGATTGGAAAGGAAGGGAAATGTCCAAAAAACCACTGTTCCCTTTGTAAGCCGTATTTAAGCGCACACACACTCACTCTCCCACAGTAAGAGGAGAGAGAGAGATTCATTTCAGTTGCCCATAATTCCTTTTTGTACGTCTTGTTGGAATTTGGCCTGCAGCCCAGCTTTTGATTACTCCTCTTTCCCCCATTCTATCCAAACCACTCCATTCTCTCTCTCTCCACACATCTGCTTAAATCCTAACCATCTTTTGTCATGCAAACCAATCAAAGTACGTCACTAAAAAGCACTAAGGATCCAAAGAATTGGCAAGACACGTGCTTCATACAAATCATGTCCCTCGTTTTCTCCATATGTATTTGAGGAGGAGGATTTTATTTAATTCTTCCTTTACTTCTCCTTCTCCTCCTCCTTCAAATTATACAATTCATGAAGAGTTTTTAACTTTCCCTCCTTCCATCTCTCTCTCTCTCACTTTTTTATATGAAATTGTGGAAAGTGATATGAACCCCCTTATCTGTCAAACCATTCCTCCTCCTCCTCCTGAAAGAATGAAGGAGAAAGTGAAAACGTCATTTCAATCGATGGTCTCAAAGAAAGAAATAGTGAAAGTGAGGGTGGAAGAAATGAAGAAGGACGACATGTGTCTGTGTAAATAGTTGAAGAAAATCCAAGTTTTCAACACACCAAGATTAACTCATAACTGACAAACTGTCTGGATGAGAAAAATAGTTGTAAATCAAACTCCGATCTGACTTGATATAAAAAAAATTTGGAGAGAAATAGAAAAGCGGAAGAGAAGAGGGAATTCTTTTTTATTCGTCGGGTGAAATTCAGACACACAAGCAACTGTAGACACAATAATCCAATGGCTCTTGCCCTGAGAAAATACATTACTCTGGATTTTTCAGATGGTTGCAAAAAAGAGAGAAAAAGTCGTTGGTGTCATGCCCCAGCGATTTTATTTGCGACACTACACACACCACCAACCACACACACACACTATTCACACTGTACACTTCGCTTGTGTGTGGACACTGTCTATGGGAAAAGGAGCCATTTGAAGGAATCAAGCATTAAGGCACATCAATATCAACTCGCTATAGGGTCTTAACATTATCTTAAAATTGTCCACACACAAACACACAGTCAGTCCCTTGTCCGCTCTTTCACTCTTTCCGGTTACGAAAAAAAGAGAAAGTGTGAGGCTGTGTGTTGTGTGGACAACAATAAACAGCTTTCAATCCTCGTCCTTTTTTCCATTATAAATTTGAGAAGGTAGTCTCAATGTGGAGTGTGTGTGTGGTGTGTACATTGCATTGTAGGAAGGGAGGTTCAAAGTTCCGGACTAGATTTTTGTAGAATGAAAAGGAGAGGGAGAGAGTGCTTTTGATTGACCTATATGACCCTTCCTTTTTTTCCAAAAATACTCCTTTGGGCTACCCAAACTTAATGTTATATAGGAATATGGGTGTGTGGATACAAGTATAATGGGATTGTGTTCATGGGTGTGTGTATGTGTGTGTAGTTTCAAATTTGAGGGATTCGTCTTGGAAAAGTTGAGAAGGCTCAAGGACGGGATGATTGGCACTCATACATTTCCTCCCTTTCACTGGGTATGTACGGGGTACACAAGGATGTGGGATTCATAATGACAGTAATGTAATTGTGGCTTGTAGTGGTGAGAAAAGTTTGAGTAAGTGGGACGATCTTTAATTAAGGAGGACGACGACGACTTTCTCCACACAGTAAAGTGAGAAAGGGAGTGAGAAGGATCTTGAGGGGAAAATGTGTGGAGAAAAGAGAGAGAGAAAGAGAGAAAGACAGAGTTAACAAAGTGGTATAGAGAAAGGGAAGAGGACGAGTTCCAAAGATACTTTAATACTTTAAAACTTTCTCATAAACTCTTCACAATTTGCTCCTTCTGGGAAAACGTATGAATAATTTGCATGCAAAAACCCCACAAAAGTAAATAAGAGGGAGGGGGAGAGAGAAAGAAAGGGAGAATGAAATGGTAACACATACACACACATCCACAACGAGAGTAAGAGAGAAAAGGGGGGAGAGAAAGAAAGGCTTTGTTAAAAATCGACCGATTATTCGTGAGGTTAAAGTTGTACACACAAGAGAAGAAGAAATGAGTTGCAGAAATAAGAACGTTGGGAAAAAAATTCCTTTCTTTCTCTCTACTTTTATATTCCCTAGGGCAGAACGTGTACACTCACAACCCAACAACAAGGCAAAGAAAGAAGAAGAAAGGTAGGGTGAAAGTAGTCTACTCCAAAAAAAATAAAGAATTTCTCTGTATAATAAGGGAGATGATTCATTTACTTTAATATAAATTCAAGTTTTTTTGCTCCCTCTCAAAATTTACATGCTACTGTACTGTGCTGCAATAAATTTGTCCACATCCAAATGAGTGTGAATCCTTCAAGGGGGGTTGAGTGTGTGTTGTGTACGGAAATTAATTTATTATGATCACTCAGAGTGATTCACTATAATGGGTCATAGGAGGGACTAGGTCAGAATGCAGTAACGGAGAAAAAACCCTGGTTAAGTAAGATGAGTGACTCACGTGATGAGAGAGAGAGAAAATAATAAACTGTTGATATAAATTTCTCATATCTCTTCTCCCCTTTTTACAAACTGAATGGTGTGAAAACATACACACTTGCTGAGGGCAGTTTGTACGTTTCTACATGCAGACTTACAAATATGTATGAGTATGACTCACCATTGTGTGTGTGGTACTTGAAAATTACTCGGGGAAAATTTTTTATCTGGGAAAAAAACTCATAGTTACTCACACCAGTTTTCCCTACATATAGGTAGTGTACCGTACACATTGTAATAATATCTCCCCCTCTGTAAAATGAATACCCCTGGAAGTCACCTCCAACCTTGAATTTCACTCTTTAATGTATTATTATCTTGACTAAAAGGCAAGAGAATTGAATCTTTGAAAATCTTTGAAATTTTTTAGAGTGATGCTACACCGAAATATACGGTAGGTGCAAGAAGAGTACAGCTGTGACAGGATAGATTGTAGTGGGTAGTTTTCATGTGTAATTTATCTTTTATCTGACTGACCCAGGTACAACAAACAACCTTGTCGAAAATCTCGTCTCGGAAGAGAACAAGCCACTCACTCCAACTCCACCTTTCACCAAAGGCGAGAAGAAATAATGGACTTGAGTCTAAAGTGTAATCTCATCATATACTTCAACTTTACTCCCTCCCTCCCACTCTCTCCACATAGAGAGAAAGAAAACGGGGAAATGGGGAGAGGGTGATAAGAAAACTCTTGATAAAACTCTTCTCGGTGTTAAAAGGACCATTACCCACAATGTAGGTCTTACATACAACACCGCTGGACAGCAAAATGCATGGAGATGGAGTGTGAAGGCTACTCCTCTCTACTCATCACAAGAAATGATTATTTATATTTAGAAACAAATGAAAGGAGAAAAGGAGGAAAAAGTGTAGACGACGTTATATTTAACCAGTTATACACAACAGTGCAATCAGAAATGAACACACCATTAACCCCTTCAAAAGATTGAGTCGGGTAGAAAAGGGTAGAGAGGCAGGAGTGAAAATTTTGAGGATCCATAAATGATGATGAGAAAGTAGGAAGGAGAAAGTCCTCCTCCTCCTGTTCAGTCAATATGTTCAAATGTCTGACATCTGACTTTTTTTCTTTTTTTCCTTCTCCCTATACCTACAATCGACAATTCTCCGTGGATCCTTGGATGTGTGTGTGTCTTTCCGAAGGATGTACATGAGAGATAGTGGAATGAGAGGTGACAAGAGAGAGGAGAAGAAAACCTAGTGTAGTAAAAATGGTTGCCTTCTCTTCTTGGTTTTTAGCTAAACCCATGTAGAAAATGTACTTTATTTCTCTCCCTCCTCCTTCCTCTTCAAGTCTCAACTTGACTGGCAACCTCAGACTGAATTTCTGACAGTCCTAACCTTTAGTGTTGAGGAACGTGCCTTCAGCTCACTTTTATTCATCTAAATTTCCCCTCCTCCCGTCTTTCTCCTCTCTCTCTCTCCATATATTTCACTCATACACATAAATATATGGACGTAACACACACACACACAAATATATGCCCAATCGAATGCTATCAACCTTAACAGCCCGCCAACCCACTCAGTTGTCATTGATCGTTCTGAACTAACCCTCACTGTAAAACTTTAAGTGACGGCAAGTGTGTTAGACAGGACACAAAAGAGAGAAAGGAAAAAGTATGTGAAGGGAAGCTTAACACCATTACTCCACATACCTATTCACACACACACATTTGTACACATGTATTGTACATACGCATCGACACAGAGAACTTGGGAAAGAAGAACAAAGTTCATGGAGGAACGGCGAGAAGAGAAAAAAATCCAATATCAATAACAAACCAATAGTAATGGCAGTAAAGAGAGAGAGAGAGAGAACATACAGACAAAAAAGACAGAAACACATGTGCACCACATTAGAGTTACACACTACACCTCCAAAATTTGAGGTGCTTGTCTGTGGCATACTTAGATAAATTATACAACTCCCCATCCATTCAAGTACTTTACTGCACTCTTCCCACTCCCACGTGTGTGTGTGTGTTCGGATTTAGTGTATGCCATGCTGTATGCTTAGGCAACTTTTTCCCAGACTGGGAAGAAAGTACCCCTTTAAATTTGCATTCAAAATAGTGAAATTTAGGATTTGGTTCGAGTATCACGTGAAAAATGCATTAGATTTCCGGTTTTCTCAGATCCACACTTCTCGAGAGAGGAGAGAGAAGTCATGGTAAAAGGAAAGCTAGAGAGAAGAAGGGAGGGAGGGAAGACGTGTTGTTGTTTTACAACATTTGTTTGTTATACATGAACATTATGAGGATGATCCAGAAAACGAGGGAGCTTAGAGAGAACCCCTTTTTCTAAGGTCCTCACGTAGCACCAGGGAAGGATTTCAACTCTAGTCGTCACATTATATTTTTCTAAATGTACATTTTGCATCGTCCGTACGTTACACACTACTGCACACACACACAAACACACGCACACACACAGACCTGAGGAAAACGGATTCCCACCCTCAACTCCATCAATTTAGATTCAACTGTCCAATACCATCTGCAACTACAAGCTTTCTTCGATTTCTCTCTCCTCCTCCTCTCCCTCGTTACATCTTGAACTACCCACCCACACCTAACCAGACACACACACACAGACACACACAAGCATACGTTGTAGCCATACAAAAGCCTTGGATCCTCCATTTAGCTTGCATCCTTCTTTTTATCTTATCGACATGACACTTTCTTCTCCCTCTCTCTCTCCCTCTTCTATTACACTGTACTCCTAAACACTACACACACTATTTTTATGGAGGAACAAATAAAATTGGCTATTTCCTCCCAATTTCCAAATTCTATTTTCAATCTCATCCCCTCCCTCCTCTCTCTCTTACTTTACACACACGCACAAGCACAGCAACTCAAATAAAACCTTCAACTCGTCATTTGTGAAATTCCCCCGGAAACAACAAGAAGTGGGGGAGAGGAAACAATTTCTTCCCCCAAATCCACCATTTGTAATTCAAAAAATAGTTTCTTCTCCTCTTCTCTCCAATACGTAAGTGGGAAGAGAAAGTGTCATCAAAACTCCATAGAAAAACCCTCCTCCTCCATTCACACTCTATTGATATCCGAGTGGAATTGAAGGAGAAAGTAGAGTGTGTGATGTAGTACAGAGGATGGAAATGCACTCTATTATGTAAAAAATTTCCCTAATGGCCCTAGCCAAGCCTTAGCCCCACAGTGGACAACAATTAAGGAAGGCGGAGGTGACAGACCCACACATGGGAAGGAAGGGAAAGGAGGGAAAGGACAAACCTTTACAAATCACCTCCTTCAATTTAAAAATAAAATCGATTCCCCCCGAACACCCCACTATTCTTATTTCACACCTACATACACAATCCGAGTTGACTGATTCTCATAAATAATTCAGGAATACAGATACACAGTCTGTGTATGTGCACACATGTGTGTGCCTGCTCTCATATGTGTTTCATATGGCACACCATATACAATGCAGAGAGAGAGAGAGCGAGAGAGAAGGGGATTCTGCACAAGTCGCCACAAATAAAATATCGTCGAAATTTCACGCTTTCCTAACTCTGTATTAGATACCGATCGAATTGCACGGATGGTAGAGAGAGAGTTTGAAACGGGAGAGAAAGAAAGCCTATGCTCTACTGTAGGAAAAGAGAGAGAGAGAAAGGAGAGCAAAAAAAAGAGGAAAAAAATTCAATTTACAGTTTGCAGTAGTGTACCAGGGAGACGACTAAGAAGGCAGAGAGGAGAGGAGGGTAGAGTGTGCGTGATAAAGTGTACTTATGACTTGGCTAGGGCGACTTGAGAGAAAGAGAAGAAAAAATTCTTTGACCAAATACACTGAGGGTGTCTAGGGGCTGAACATTACTGCTTTGTACTGTTTTTTGCACAAAATAAAGAGGAAGGAAAATATGGGAGGACAAGTAAAGGGAGAAGGCAAATAGGTAAGTAGGAAATCTATTCAAATGTGCACAACACACACACACACACACACCCTGCTCATTGTGGATGATGAACTTTCTAAGGTTTATAAGGAGAATTGCAGAAATACGCTTTTTTTCTTTTCCCTCCTCCTCCCTCTTCCACTTTCTCCCCCGTGTTCGCTCATATAAAAATAAGGATTCTCAATTTAGTCGTTGATTTTCTGCATGCTTGGATCCAAACTCCGTAAATCCCTCCCAGAAAAAAGCTTAGACTGACAGGGAGTGATATGGAGGGAAAGCGGCGAGACTCTCAGAGACAGAGAAAGAGAGAAAGAATGGATTCTTGTAAAATAAAGCCTAATATAAATTGACAAAAAAGGGAGGGGATAGGAGGGAGGGAAACCAAAAACCTTGTGTGTGTCCGTTTCTTGCTTCATGCTCTTGCATGCATGGGCGAGGAGGAGGAGGAGGAGGGAAAGTCGTACTTATTTTTATTATTATAGGGAGGAGAAAGGCACAACAACCAAAACTATAGATAGATAAAAAAACATGGAGCATCATCAGAACTTTCGTCCTTGGTTCTGGATGCGGGTAGAGTAAAAATATACCATCATCCTCTTCTTCTTTCCCTTATTTGTGTGTGTGTGTATGTACAGTACGTATGTACAATACAACAAACACACACGCCTCGTGTCCTTCTCTCCTCCAGGCAAAGTTCAAAAAAGCGGCTGGATTTCTCCAAATAGGAAAACACGAGAGCGGAGATTGAACATTTCTTCTTATTTTTTAAAACTTTCTCTCTCTCTATCTTTCTTTCTCCTTCCTCCACAATTTCTTCCTTCCTTGCAAATTGCATACCATGTACATACACAAAAGTAAAGGCTAAACATACTTTATATGCAAGTTTCCAAATCGGCGGAAATTTGTACCAGCTTTCTTCCGACAAAAAAAAGTCTACAATCAATTTGAATTTTTCTTGTCTATAGTAAGCAGTACATAGTCCATACATATTTCATATAAGATTCATAGTGACTACAGTTTTGCATGTATAAGGAAATAATTTTCTCTACCAAAAAAGTAATTTCCAATATTCTCTCTCTCTCTCTTCTAAAATTTCTTCGTCCTTTGAACTACAGACTTATACTTGTGTAAGAATATGAATACACTGTCCACGCACACACACATTCAATATTTCCAATTTTCTCACTCTGTACAAATTGGGAAAGAAAAAAACTAAAGGGAAGATGGGTCAAAGATCACAAAATTGTTAAATTAGAGTGTTCAAGTGAAACTTTCTCCCGTGCAATCTCAACTCTACACACACACACCACACACTTCTTTTATGACTACTCTGCTCAAGACACATTCTGCACAGTCGTCTACTGTGTTCCCTATTGTACAAACACATAATCCAACTTTATAATTATAATTGGCATGTGCGTTGGGCCAACATTATCTACAAAATTTGATTCCTTTCTCCTTTCCTTGTTGAGAATGAAAATGTGAAAGCACACATTCAGAGCAGACATAGTCAGCCTCAAATTTCTCTCTTCTCTTCCCAACAAATTGCAGACAAAGTCATATAAATGCAAAGGGAGGAGGAGGAGAGAAAAGTTTTTTTATATCAAACTCTCTCTCTCTCTCTCCAAAACTACTACAGAGAGAAAAGAAGAGTAGATGGGATGGATGATTTAAAATTAACCTTGCAATCATGTTCGAAAGAAGAGAATAAAGGATCAAAGGAAATAATTTGTCCATGAAAATTTTCTCAACGAGAGTCAGAACCATCGGAGCTGAAATTCCAAAAAGAAGTCCCCCACACACATATTCAAACACAGTCAGGGAAAAAGAGAAAGAAAGTTGTTTCAAAAGTAGGAAATCAATTGTACAGATTTTACCATAACTTTTCTAACTGGACAGAAGAGCGCAGAGAGAAAGAGAGAGAGACAAAGACTATGGGAGAAGATGCTCAAATTCAGCAATAGCAGTCAGAGTTTGAGTTGAGAGAAAGTACAGAGGAATCTCCCAAGCTCAGCTCTTCATGCATCTTCCAAGTCCCATCCTCTTCCAGGTCCTGGTTATGTTAGTACAGTTATGGTAGGGCTGCTCAGTGAAGGGTCTAACACGGAATAAATGTCGTCGTCTTTAGGATGGGATATTTATTCAGTAGGAAGTTTTGAGGAGGAGAATTCTACTGCTGCTGCACAACTACAAAACTACAATGCATGCCCCTGCCCATTACTTCACCATCCAGCTTCTTCCCCTCTTTTACATATATAATACTCCATGGTACATACTTCTTTGTTTCTGAGATGCGGCTCTGAAGAAAACGACATCAGGCTCGCTCAACTTGGAATGGATGCCGAAGAAACGAGAGAAGGAGAGAGAGAGAGAGATACGTAGTCAGATATCCAATGAAATAAACTCCACATTTGCATCTTTCAACATCAAAGTCATCTCCATGGGTTTCTGTGTGTGCCATGCATGGAGAAAGTGGGAGAGAGGAGGACCCGACAAACTCTGGCATATGCAGCGTGCGTGTGTTTACAGGATGCAGGCAGATGGATTATATTTTACCGTATAATCGACATTGAGTCGAAACAATTTTTTTTGATGTACGGCAACATCCACTGACAGCTCCAATTTTACTCTACTGACACTAACAGCTTTCAAAGAAGAGAGAACACACAAACACAAGCACGTTGGGCTATACATAACATTTAAGATAGGGATCTCCTGACTCTTGTCCAAAAAATAGGACTAGAATGTATAAATTTGTATATTACAGACGAGAGATTCAAATTGGCCAAGAAATGTTTATTTCTTCTATGGTGGTGAACTACAAGTTAAAATATACAGTGCAGTGCAGTATTAGCTTTGTGTGTATGATTATTGGAGGCAATTCTGCAATTCTTGCATCTAATTGTGATGTACATGTGCATGTGAAAAATGAGAGAAAGAAATTCTTTCTCTCTCTCTCTCTTGTTTGTCTCTCTGTTTGTCAGAGTGCACATGAAATGGTTCATATGATTAATCGTCTGAACTCAAATGTTTCGCTGAGTTTGTTCTCTGCATGACTCTCTAACTCCTCCGTCGTTGCATATATTTACTTTTTGAATGATGTGAATTTCCAGAAAGGGAAGAGAAAGAGGGAGAAAATTCCTGGGTGAACCACCCTTTCGTCTTTGTTCTACCATGACTGTGTAAATATTATTCTTTTGGTGGTGGTGTGTGTGTGCTTATGTCGTGTTGTGTGCTATGATGTAATGTTTTCTTGTGTAAAGATTTAGGAGAGACGAGGAGAGAAAGGAGGAGGAGGAGGAGGAGGAAGAGAAAAAATGGAAAGTTATTTAGCATTCAACACTGTACGTCAATGAGCTGTCATGTACAGGTAAGTAGACCAAAACACGCATTGCATGAGGTCAGGTTTGAAAAATATTTGACTGACTCATGCTATCCCTTTTCCGTGTACCCAAAAACACAGAAAAATCCACACACACACACACTCACACAGTAAATAGAAAAAATAGTGAGTCAGTGAGAGAAAGTCTTGGCATTTCAGCTTTTCAAGAAAACTTCTGGGTCAGTTGAAAAGAAATAAAAAGGGAGAGAACAATAAAAACAAAATATGTTACAAACCTTTGCATGGGCAAAATCCTTTACAGTTCACCATCACTTGAGACGTCTGGATACAGTTGTGATAGTCCAATCGACACAAGGAACTGTAGGTACCTGGAGAAAGCAGAAAAAACGAGAGAGAGTATAACAAGTGGACTGATTATATCCCACTATTTTTTACTTTACTTGAAAACGAGTCATAAAATTTAGTCGAAATGCATGCCCACATCACATTATACACCAAATGAGATTATTATGATAAACATGCATTTTACAGTATTTCATAATTTTCTCTCAAAAATTATATAACTCACGATTGTCGGAGCCACAGAGGAATGTCGGTTTCACGACTGGACAAGCTGTACATGACCTCCTGGAAAAGAATTTCAAATTAAAATCATGAGAAACGTTTTACATATTTTTACTACGTACTATTTATTTCATTCCAAGAAATTGTTGAATATTTCTTTTGCGCACAAATTGGTTCACAAACAAAATTGGAGACATTATACACAAATGAATGTGTGTAAGATGAAGGAGAAGATTCTCAGAAATTTGTAACAAATATTTTCAGAATCAGATTGTGTGACCCAGATTTTGAACATCCTGGGTAAATGGATTTATTCAAAAGGTTTTTTTTAACCATTGAGACATTCTATGAAATCATCCGCCTCCTCATGATTATGATGGAAAAGGAAACTCATTAATAATGACTCATTATTATGAATGCGACCATTAGTCTCAAATTTATCATTAACTTCAACTTCACATCTGATAAGAATCTTACTCTTACTACACCTGAACGAATAACTACGTGAAAGAATTATCCACCTCCTATCTTGGAAACCGGATTCTTGTTCACTAATTGACTGGATTAACTGGAAGGAGGGAGAATTGAGTCTGCTCTCGTAACACAGTATTTCCTCCTTCTACAACAAGGAATGTGCATCGGAGAATTGAGTAAATGTCAACCGTAGCTGTGTGTCTTGTGCTATCATGCAGTCTCCATTGACAAACAGAGTGAGTGTGTTCGTTAGATATTTTATATAGATACCTCACCTCCTTTGACAATTAGCTTGTTGAACCATTTTCATTCATTCCGTCGCTCCCACACATCCTCCCAACGACACACACACTCACTCACTCGTAAGTAGACAGACGAACGAAATCAGAATGAACACAAGGCGAGAAGGGACAGTAGAATAATATCGTGGGGGTGTTTCATGAGTCATTTGACTATTGTGAATTTAATATGCAGTGTGCAATACTCTCACCACCACTGCAACTGTACACATCTAAAGGCCATCCTCCACCTCAACAACATGTAAAATTTTACCTCGACACCTTCGCACTACCTCTCTTCCCTTATATGCAGTTTTGTTTTAAACTATTCTGTACAGCTGTGTGTGTGTGTGTGGAGATACAAAGGACTGAATGATCGCTCCTGTCCGTCGAGTGTTAGGTCAAGTCAAGGCGTGGGGAGAGAGAGAATATGGTCATGATTGTCTTGCTTTGATAGCCCATACTGTATTGAGCTCCATTACCGTATTTGCTTCATTAGAGATTTCACTCTTCAGTAAAAAGGATCTGAAGTTAATGTCACAGGTTTAAATTGACAAAATTTGAATCTCTATACATGATTTGGTGTATTTAATCAGGAACTAATTTTCTGCAGGCCTAATTTTTAGTTACTTAAATAACGTTTGTGTTTATAAATTTTAATATGATTTTATAATTTGAATGCAAATAATTTTCGCGCTTTGTTCGGGAATACGGTAGACGCACGGTAGTATTGTAGAGGTACAAATTGACAAAAATTTACCCCAACTTCTTGTATCAACGTCCAAAGAGACTAGTCACAGGCACAATCCTACAGTGTGTGTGTGTGTAATATCGCCCACATAACAAAGTTGCATCCTAAAGTTCCCTTACACTACATCCCTCTTTCCGTTGCCCTGAGTAATCGTAAACGTTACAGAGTGTAATAAAATAATTTCTAAAATGGACCTTAATGAGTATCAAGATAGTACAAGATACTTAGTGTTATTACATTATCATGTAATGACTCTATGCATAATTTGAGTGCACAGGCCAACTCATAACACACACACATACACACACATGGCCACATGAACACGAGAGAAAGAGAGAGTTGAAACTCCACCCTCGACAAATTCAATTAAAATAAATTCTCTCCACCTCTGACACTAAACCAGGCTACAATATGTAAACTTTGAGAGAGAGAAATGACAATGCACTTTAGACATTCTAAGTATTAAATATACTACCAATTCTAGTACACACGTGTGTGTGCTCAATTTTAAATATAAATTTTATAGTTAAAATTAAAACCGGAGGATCCATCCATCGGTTTGAAACTTTCAGTTCTACTCAGACACAAGGATAATCCATGGCAATTAGTCACTGTCATGTGATGGAACAAGTGATCGAGAAAATGACTCGTACAGTTAACCACACATACACGGCCACCACATTCTGTGCAAAATTGAGAGAAAATTGAGGATATTCATGGGTGAGTTGGGTTGATAGGATGATGGTGATGACTAAAGCCCTCATATCTGATGTTGCGTGTGTGTGTCTCTCTCCGTGTCCATGTGTGCTCATTAACAAGACATGGGCAAAAAAATATGTGTGTGAGGGATATTACTGAATGCCCTGGGCGTTCTTTTGCAGACTTTGCAAAAACAGTGATTCATGCGTTTTCATCGATCCGTCCCCCGCCACCATCCTATCTCATAGCGAGAGAGAGAAAGCAAGAGAGAGAGAAGAGTGTGTGTGCATGCAAGTGGCGTACGACCAAAACCGTTCATGTCCTTGTGTCGATTCACGTTCAGAATGACACAACTCTGCAATGGTACACGTACAGTCATACACACAGCGGAGAAGAGAGGGATACGTCCGTACACACTCACACACACATGGGAGAGTGTACATACATGAAGGGAGTACAAGGAGTGGAACACAGACGAAGCCCGACGACGACTCCAGAGACAGAGAGAAAGAAAGGGAGAAAGGAGAGATTCATGCACCGACTGCTATCTGGAACCGTCAGGAAGATACGTATCTCTGTGCATGTACATAAAGACAGACGCTGAGGTGAGCAAAGTCTAAGGGAAAGCCAAGTGAGGCAGTTATTGATTTTTATTCTCTCTCTCTATTTCCCTCTTTCCTTTCCATCCTATAGTGAGAAAGAGTGTGTGTGTGTGCTATGGTTCCTTCCTCTTACTCTGTTTTTGCTCTGCTTTGCCAAAAAGAAGGGGGACTTGGAAAAACTGAGTTGTTTCCACTTTCCCCTGCCCCCACTCTCTCTCTCTCTACCTTTCTCCACATTTTACCATTACTTTCACCACCACCAACCAACCCCGACTACATCTACTACTATTATGTGTTGCGGTGGAGAAGCACAAATTATTTTAATACAACCAGCTAATCCGGCACAGAAGTGAGTGCAAACTACGAGCTCTTCTCTTCTCCCACACACAACTCGTTCATGTCTAGAATGTTGCAAACCCCTCCATGGTGACTACATGATATAGAGACTCTCTCACAACCACACACACACACACACACGAAGGGGGAGATGCCAAAGGAGCAGAACAAATTTACACCACGAGATCGAGTGCTTGTGTGAATTTGCATTTGGATTTTACGTCCACATCCACACTTTCTCTCTTTCCTAGTTGCCTAGTAGTTCAATCCTGTCCTACATCAAGATGAGAAATTCCTAAATACCTCCCGCGTCCTCCTATATAGCCTATATTCTTTCACTAGAGAGAGAGTGAGAGTGGGAACACAGGAGAGAACACAAATTTAACAAATTGTCAATCCTTTCTCCTCATTTCCTGTCAAACCCTCCACACTCCACACACACAACATTAGAACCAGACTGTGCTGCATACAAAAGTGGGAGTAGAAGAGAGGAGAGAGACAGAGGCAGTGGCAGCAGCATCTGGTCCTGAATACGTTTAAACTGAATTTTAAAAGCAATTTTGTTCGAATCACGATTAGACATTATTTTTCCACCTTGTCACCCAGATCCCTCAATCCTCACAGCCAAACTCCACACACACACACACAAGTACACACAGTGACAGACACAGTGTGACAGTAATGGGGTTTGGGAGAAATGGAGAGAGAGAGAGAGAGAAAATATTTCCACTCCATCGTTTTTTCTGATTCCCTCACACGGGTCAAACGCAAATCACCCTTCATGTTTTCTCCCTGAAATAATGGTAAAATGTTGAATTTCCCCCTCAAATTTTTTTATAATTAAAACGAATGAATAGAATGGAAGAGAGAGAAAGGGGAAGGAAGACCTACTTTATTTTCCTCCTTTCTCTCACGCTTTCTCGTATTTGCCATATTAGTCATCAAAATTCAGGGGATGTTCGGGAGAGTCGGAATTAATAAAGGGAGAATGGGTTGGCAAACACGTTCAATTGAATAACTGGATTACAGTTATGTCTGTCTTCCTCTCATAGCCGTATGTGTAGTACGTGTTACGTAATGGTACATAGTATGTACTGCATTCCCTACCCACGTACACCGTAGAACGAGATGACTTAAGTATGTAAAGACTTTTTCCAGTTTAAAATGTACAAAAAATTATTCGTTCATCATGGAAAACCATAGGAGTTTATAATCTCCCTAGCAAAGCCAAATCTCTCATTTTATGGATATGGATTTGAGTACACTATATACATGTCTCACAAGTCTCACTTATATAATGATCATGATCACCAAGTCAAACAATGAATGATGAGGGAGGGAGGGAGACACAGAGAAAGGGAAAGAGAAAGTGAGAGAATAGAAAGTGAGAAAGGGTGGGAAAGGATGTAGTCTACAGTCAGTAGTCACCGATTATGACTATAATGGTCAGGTCCCTTGAGGACTTGTCCTACACATAATTTAGAACTAGCCACTTTCCTTCTTCTTCTTTCTCTTCTTCTTCTCCCTCTCCTCCAACTCACCATCCCATTCATCCTGATAATCTAGCCTGAGTCATCCAACTAAATGCCGTAACATGTAGCCTAATTAGACCTGACAAACTTAGTACCAGACAAACTCTCTCTCTCTCTTTCTCCCCAACTACTTGAAGACGACCAAAATGCCAGCTAAAAACCCACCCGCAATGCTAACATCATTGTGTCTGTGTGAATATACGCGTATGTGCGTGTGTGTGGAGGAAGAGAAGGGAAGAGAAGAGCCAGCCGCCTGGGCACCACTTTCTCTTGAGCCAGAAGCCAAACCAAGGCGGAAAGATCCAGAGCCAAGCATATTGTGTCCGGAAAAGGGATGTAATTTCTCCACAAGAGAGTCTATCTCCATGATATTGTATATCATGTGTATTAGAGGGAATTGGGAGTAACTTTCTAAAATAGAGAAAGTGCTCAGCACTCCTATGGCGCCTTCAAAGATCCTCTCTGGCAACGATCCTAATGCCGCAGTCCTCCATACACTCTAAAGAGTCGAGTCGACGTGACCATGGCTATAGTTTCTCTCCCATTTCCCCGATCAGACAAAACTATGATCTTCCCCTTGCTCTCATCTTCCCACACACAAGTTAATCCATGACTTTTCTACTCCTCCACAGTATACGTATGAATGTTGTACATATACATATATATGTGTGTGTACAGTCATTATTGCTCTGGAAGTATAAAATTAAATCCTGACAATTGTCTCTCGACGCCAGGCAAATTTCCTTCAGTGACAACAACACTCCTCCTTCTACTCCTATGAGGATGACATGGACAAAGGGAGGAGAATTTCTCTCAACTATTTACACTTCTCCTCCTCTACTTTCTCTCTCTCTCTCTCTCTTCAACTGTTCATTAGACAGGATAAAAATTGTGAGACAGAATCTCATGACACTTTTCTCACTCTCATTAGAATCTCACATTTCTGTATGTGTAAAGGATTGTAGACAACAAACAGACAAAATATACACGAGGGAATTGGACTGGAGTGGAGAAAGGAAGGAGAAAGATTGTGTGATTAGTGAGTTTAATGAAAGAGGATCATACTTGTAACTTTTGGTGCTACCCATGCCACTGCTACTACTTGGGTCAGTTGAGGCAGAGCCAATGGGGGAGGATATAGAATTGGATGATGATGATGATGTGAGTTGTCCCTTCCCATCCAATTTATTCGTGTTGGAGAACATGTCTTCATTCGAGTCATCATCGTCATCCGCGTAGTAGTCTGAGTCATCATCTTCATCTTCATCATACTCCTTACTGTCCTCATCCAATTTACTCGACTCTTTTAACTTGGACTTCGGAACAATCACATCCCTACAATACGAAAGAAATACAAAATGAATTATTAGTATCACAATTAAATCCCGTGGTAATATAAATCAATTTTAATTGACGTATTAGATGGACACATTAACTCGTGAGGGTCGCCGGTCGGAGGGGCCCAAATAAATGCAGTAATTTGATAATGGCATTGAAAAAAAGGAGCATTTCGAACAAATAATGATAAAGTCCAAAAATTTACAACGTTTCGTGTAAAGCCTAGTAGATTTACATTGGACAAAAAAGGTCCTTTCCATTTTTAACCTCTACTCTCATATTACCAATGTCCATCACACATGCACACACACAGGGCACACAGGAGTATGTACACACAAAGAATGAAAGAGAAAGTACAGGGTCGTGAAAGTAAAGTAGAAATCTATCCATGTTGTACTCTCTCCTTTCAGTGAAAGACTTTCACCCTTCCACAAAAGTGGACAATGGTGAAAAAGAGAATATTATTGACAATGGATGGTGAAAGGGGGAAACTGTGAGAGAGAAAGTTCACGGTACGATTAGGCGTTTGCGGTCTATTTGATGTTTTTACGGTATTCATTTTGTGAAAATGGACACTCTCTCTGGCCCCATTTTACAGACCATCAACGTACTCTACTCTTCTTTCTCCCCTTTTGTAACTGTACATTCACAGTACACACTACACACACACGCACACTGGTACGAAAAGTACATGTGAATATCATAGGGGAAGATCTTTGAGTAGTATTATAAGAGAAAAAACAAATTCAAAGGCTGTCTTTCCCTTTCTCTCACTCAGCACATTCCACTACGTACAGTGGAATCACCCATTATAGGGGCTAGTAGAGTGGAGTGGCAGTTTTTGGTACGACCATGTCGACTAGACACGAACCAACGATAGGGGTATTTTTTAAAAGACGCATACATGTATTGATTGTCATCACTATTCTTTTCCATAACCTTCTCTCTCTCTCTCTCTCTCTGACTTTCGTCTCCAAAGTACAGTATCGCCCTTTTTCGATTCTTGCTGTTCAATGCGGCATGAACTGACATAAAATTACGACAGTGATGGGTTTCCATCTTTCTCAAAATTCTGAAAAGCCTAATAAGTTTATATGATATTTCACTACTAACATTTCTTTTTATATCCGTCCCTCCCCCCACTTTCGCTCTCTCTCTCAGTCAAGAAACATTTTGACTGAGGAAAAACCAACCACCTTCTCAAAAGTAATCTAAAGGTCTCCCACTTCTCCCTTTCTTCACTTTCCCCATGACTTCCATTCCACATGGATCTTCATCCAAGAATAGAGGTCTCTATACCTTTCACTATTCCATTGTATGATATGTATTTGGTACACGTAGAGAAGAATCAATCTTTGATATATTTGCAGAACAAAAAAAATTCTGAATATTAAATAAAATAATCCAGCTGGGTATATCCGTCCTATTCTTCTCTGTACCCTACTGCACTGTACTGTGTACTGGAAGATTGGACGCTCCGAGGGAGGAAAATGATTTTGTGTAAAATAAATGTATACAAATTTATTCAAAATTCCATTCTAGAATCTTTCGAGAATCCTTCGCCTCCCTTCTTTCTCCCTCGAAGCATGCAAATGCATAGTGGAAGGAGAACAACTCATAAATAATTTCAAAAGTTTTGTTGGGTTGGTTTGGTGGGTGTAATTAAAGATTCATTAACATTCTTCAAATAAAAAATATGTATGAAGTGTACAATTTAAACGGCTTGAAGGATGTCTACTTTATGTACAATTTGTGTGTATTCTACAGAATATACCATAAAACTTTGGACCATCCCTCAACAAATCCACAGACAATAATATGAGAATAGTTAGGCACAGAAAATATTTATATTGTTTCGGGAAAAAAATAAGTTTGATGAAATCAGGAGCCATCCCCATGCTTTCTCCTTCTTTCTCTCAAATAAAAACTTTCTCTCATTCCTCAATTTTTGTAAATATGTACGTCTATGGACCAGACAGATCAAGTTTATACTACTCCGACCCCTTTCGAAGCAGGGAAAGTCAAAAAGAAAAGTAGGAGAAAGTAGAGAAAAAATGTGTATGGAATTGAAGCTGTCTTGCTTCATTTCATTTACCCGCTCTTGTGGAGTTCTTTCTTGCTGACGCAGACGGCTGTGAATTCATCTTCTGAAAAGAGAGAGAGAGAGAAAAGAAAGTTGTTGAGAAAAAGTACATGTTCATTATTATTATTATCATCATCATTGACGATGAAGAAAGCTGGAACAGTAAATACTATGTGTATGTATATATAAGAAAAATATAGAGAGTAATGTAGAACGGAAAAATAGTGAGAAAAAGTACCTAAGAGGCACAACTCCTTCTTCTTGCACTTCAACGCTTGACAAAGATCACCTGGTGAAAACAAACAAAGAAAAAAAGAGAGAGTCAGTGAAAACGGTTCTTCTTTTGCTGACTGGTGGTGCTGTACCCGAGCCCCCCTCAAACAAATTGGAACATTTCAATTCATTTCATTTCCATTTTATTGGCAGACGTCAGTTCATGTCTACTACTACAAATAGACACACACAAAAAGTCAGTCACACATTCAAACAAATACACTTTCTCTTTCATATATTCCCTGGATGGATGAAATCTCATCTCCCGATGTGTGTGTGCGTGTGTGTGCGATCAAATATGCAAGCCACTGTCTACTAAGATCATAAATTATGTAAACATTAATCAATGGAAGCGGACGCAGTGTATTATTATTATGATGATAATAATATAGTTTATACATTGTTATTAAGTCTGTCATATAAAACAGTTTTTTAGACCATGTCAAAAATGAAGCCTCCAGCCAAACAACTATTTAAATCCACATCCATCCATCCATCCTCCTTTTCTTTCTTTGATGATGCCTCCTCCTTCATCCTGTGCTCCCATTGTTCGTCCTCTCCACTACTTTTCACCACAATCAATAGGAAAACTTTTACTTTTCTAATAAAAGCAAAACCCACAACACAAGAGAAAGAGAGAGAGGAAGAGGCGATGGGCATCAAAGCTTAATTTCATTTCGCTTTTTCCTCCTTCTCCCTTCCCCCTTCAGAAAACTTTGTTACAAAACAGTCCAAATCATAGTTTGTTTGTCTAAACTCAACCATTACACCACAGTTTAAAGCCTTCACACACTATGTACGAGTCGTTTTGTATTCCCAAACTATGGATGATACAGTGTGGATTTTGTGTAGGTATACATATGCGGAGTAAATTTGAACAATTGAAAATGCCTGGGAAATTGAACAAGATAAATGAATGACAACCCTTCAGTAGTGTCTGTCGTTTTATAAAATTATACACACGCGTGCTCAACTCAAAGTCCAAAATGATGAGAAAAAACTTGTATATGTTTCTACACACACACACACACACACACACACACACACACTGTGCAGTGTGTGGTACACTTTCTCATATTTACAGTCTAAATTTCAGCTCCCCCATTGTTCCAGGATAAACGTGAACGAAAAATTTGAGGGGAAGAATATGGCATAGAAGAGAGGAGAAGAGGAGATAGTGAGTACAAAAAAGGAAAGGAAAATCGACAGAGAAAAATCTAAAGGTGAAATTTTTTTACATTCTATTTCACATGTGTGTCTCTTTCATTCTACTTTGTGTGCATTTATGTGTGTATCCGTCAGTGCCTCCATTTCTAACGAGGAGAAAGTAAAATATACAAGTGAGATATAACATCTTATGTTACACACACATATATTCTCTCTCTCCTTTCTTCTCTCTCTCTTCTCGCTGTCTCACAATGGGTGCCAGACACCCCCTCGTTCAGTGGATCCTCGGGAAAAATCTGCCATGAAAATGACAAATTCATCTTCTTCACATGTCCTCTCCATACTTGGCACGTTATACTTTGCTGCTGATGCAGCAGAATTAATTTTTCCGGAGAATTTCATCCCCTCTCCATATCCCTTTCCCCATCCTCCTTTTTTGCCAGGGCAGGGAAAAGGAAAAACAAACTTGGAGTAGCAACATAGGGGCTCTCTACTTTTACTCCCAGAGAAAGTATACCCGTCCACACACACCGACTCACACACACAGAAGCACACTCATACTCGAACGGGCAATGAAGACACAAAGAGAGAGGGAGAGGGTACGGGACGAAGGGCAACAAAACTGACAAAACAGGGGAAAAAAGAAAAGAGAGGAGGAGAAGGGAAGTCCAACTAAAAACGACAATCGTCCATATCGTCGTTAGGGAAGAGAAAAAAAAGAGGGAGAACTCAAATGGGAGGGAATTCAGGAAAAGGAAAAAAGGAAGAGAAGAGATACACACAGAGTCCTCAGTCCTTGTCTCTTTTTCCTCGTCCCCCAACCACCATCATCATCATTCGAGCTCAACTCTGATGGATATACATTTAGCCCATGTTTCTAGGATTCAACACTGTACTGTACAAATTGTGTGTACATATTCTTGACAAGGCAATAATCCTTTTTTTCCCAAAGTTTAGCAGGATGAATAAGAATAAGAAGAGGGACGGGGGGAGACAGTCCCAAGAATTACATAATAAAGAAATCTTAAGATTTGTTTGGATGAATTCCTCCTCTCCTCCTCCTCCTCCTCCTCCAAAAATCTATCTAGGATCTACCTCTCTCTCTGGAATCTGGATTGACATGTTGATGAAATAAAAATTCAATACTTTGAACAAGTCCAATTCCCATACAAAATCAGAGAGAAAGTGGGGGAACAATCATATCTACCGTATCTTTTCTAATAGTGCCCTACAGAGTTTTCCCTTTCCCTCTAGATTGTGTACAAATACGACATCCACTCACTCTAATCTTATATTAAAATGCATGGATCCTAAATATAATTTTCATTGAACTAAAACTCTATTGTCCCACTTGGCTTGCATGAGAAGCTTTACTAAAGGAAAATACGGTAGTTAATACATATACTCGCCTTATATTTACAAAGTGTATTAGACAAGGATCTGAGTAGAATTCATGTTTTTCTTCTATCTCATATTCAACTTCAAGTAAATATTATTTCAAATGTGTGTTCTCGTCTGGACTTAAATAAAGGTATAAAGACAAGAAGTAGACTTTAAGATATTACATATGAAGAAAGGAGGAGAAAGAAATACATTACATGCCGTTGGTGAAAGCAAAGGCTAAGCTGAAATAATAATAATAGCAAAAACTAGAAAAAACATTCAACTGTACTTCTCCCGTCCTAACCATCTCTTCCCGAACATCATATCTGACATATTACAGTCTAGAGAGATACGTAACTACACACACACACACACAACTGACTCGGGGTGTAGTGTAGTGTGTGTGTGTGTGGATCTGAGTCAGAGCTTCTTTTTCCTTTCTTGGTTTTCTTTAGTCAGTTCTCTCCCTCCTTTCTCTCTTCTCCCTTGCACCCAACCCATGTCTCTTTCTTCAACTTGGTTGAGAGAGACATCAAGGTTGGTTGTCTCTACAAAAGGGAATGGATCGATCCGATTTTCATCGCTTCGTCTTGCTTCCCTCTCCCTTTCCCTTCCCTCCCTTTCTAAGGCTGGATAGCACAGCATAGCAGAAGAAGAAGAAGAAGCAGTAAGCTAGAGCCATAGCAGATATTTTCCTCAGATAACTTTCCCCCATATTCTACATACATCCACACACACACACACACACAGTCCTTCACCACTGCATTGGATTGGGACGAAAAATATTATCTATACAGTCAGTCCCTCTCTCTCTTCTTTTAGTTCAGTCCCTGCCTGCCTCAGGAACTGGAAACATGAAGATTTCAGCACAAAAAATGGGAGAGAAAAAAAGAGGACAATCTTGACATTTTTTGGTCGCTATGGGTAACCATTCAAATAAAATTTGAAGCACTCTCATATATTCTACTACTCTACTCTATTCTCTATTTTTCTCTAAATATTATTGTCAAACAACTCAATCGTCCTCCTATCCCACACACACACGCACAGTACACAGTTACAGTCACAAATTGAAATTAGGGCCAAAACATGCTATTCTGTATCTCGTCCACTGTACACTGTACAGTGGAGTGCACACAGTCTCTCCTTATATGGGAATTTATATCCTGAACGTCCATGCATTTTTATTGGGAAAGATTTATTGAAGGAGGTCAACCACTGGGTCAACAAAAAATGAGTGTACAAACCTTTGTAATGCAGTTAGTAATGAATGACATTTTATTCTTTACATCATTCTCTGTCTACTTCTGTTGGTGATGATGATGATGCTTGTTAGGATGTGGGGTAATAAACCGTGCGAGTGTCTCAACAATAAAAAATTGAAGAGAATAATAAGCTACAATCCTACAAGAGTCAGTAAGTAATTGAACTCAGCTGGAAACTAATGATATGCAAAATGTCTGACTGGTGAAAAAAACATAAAATATTGTCCGCTCTCCCTCCCACGCACACACTCACACACACACACTCTTTTTATCTGAATTCTTGAATTCATTGGAACCGAGATAAAGAGCGTGTGTGTTTGGAGAGAGTAAAAGAATTTGAAGTGGGAATGATCATTCTGGATCTACTGTGCATAATAAATTATCATGGATCCATTTTGGACGGGAGCATTAAAAAAATTGGAGTCTTAAATCATGAGATTATGTCCAAAAATTCGGACTCACAATCAAAGGCTCTCAAAACTAAACTGGAAAAAATATTTTCTTAGAACGCCTCTCTCCTCTCAAAACTAATTCATGCCTCATTTTTATCTTATTCTTCCCTCCCCCTCCCTGTCTTTCCACACACAAGAAAAATTCTATGAGCAACTCATCCCCATCTGTTCCGCCTCCTTTGATATTTTTTCCTTTTTCCTATTTTATGTAAAAATAAAATCTGTAAGATAATCTGTGTCGGGAAAGTGCATATCGAAATGAAGGGGATTATGTAATATGTATATTGTGTGTGTGCTAGAACCCATTTTATTCACTTAATAGACTATAAAAAGGATTGGGAGTTAGTGTGTGCTAAAGTGGACCTAGTTAAAGAGGCTGACATTTGAGGGGGCCACCTTTTATGCGTCATATACCCTTTTCCAGATGACTCGTAAATGAAATGGAAATAATGGATTCATTTGACTGGGGCGGGTACTCTGAATAAGAGAAAAGGAAAGGAAATCGGCACACACACTCACACACACACTCACTCACACACATACCTACTCCTCCTGATGCTCTACTTTGCGCTGGCAAACAAACAATCTTCTTTGTTCAAAGTTCGGACAGGAAAGAGTGGAAAGAAAAAAATACAATTTCTCCATGGAACACACACACATACCTATCTCTCCAAATAAATTGATTGTGTATGTACACTTTGTGTGTGTGTACAGGAGAGGGGTTTTTACACACGGTGTATAATATGTACACATCACTCTATACGTTATACATGCGTGTGTGTGTAGAAAAGACACACATGTATATGCAATAGAATCGATTCACTTTCTCTCTCCAGTTTGACAAACAACTGAAAGCAATTCTGTGGCAATTTGAATCAATTGTGGTATCCTCTCTTCCTTCTTCTCCCAGGGCTACTCATTCTCCCTTTCTCAATTTGCATTCATGTTTAATTTGATAATTCTAATTTTCATGTCAAACTTCATTCCACTCTCGACTCTCCTTCCTCAACTCACACACATTTTTTGCACTGTCCATATAAAGAAAAGTATTTCCAAATTAATGCAGCAATAGTAGGGAGAAACTTCAATCATCCCAAATATTTATCACAACCACACATACACACACACACACAATCGTAACTTTGAATTATGTATGAATTTTGAACACGGTCACACACTGTACACGCGTCCACCCTTGACTGTGTCTGTCCGACACTCATCTTTACGACTATATTTCCCCGACTCCAACTTCCAGGATGGAGCAACAAAATTAATATTTTACTATAAGGAAACCGTCAATTTTGTGCGTGTGTATACACACTCGTATTTGCATCATAATATTTACATAAAGTCAACAATTAACCACTCACTTCCGGGGTCAAGAATCCACGTCTTCTTTCCTTCTTTCCGGTTTGTTTTTGCCTCTTCCTGTGAACAACAACAAATATAGAAAATGGTTAATTCACTAAAGCAATAGTAGTACACAAAAAATGTTTTATAAATAATTCCAACAAAATTCCATTGTGCAATTCTCCTGACACTCCAAACCACTCTGCACATCTATTCATTATTTCTTTAGTTTCATTATTCAACTGAGCACTATGTACCCCCACGATGTGTGTGCCTACTCTATAAAAGGTGATTGTGAGACCACTCACACACAATTCACTCTACAACTCATGAGACAATAGTGCATCATTGTGTTGATCAAAAATTGTATTCAAACTGATCCTGTTGTGTGTGTGTGACAGTGTGTCTCTCGTCCTCCTTCCCATCCTCTTCAGACCACCTTCCATTTGTGGTCTGAGAAAACTTTGTCTCTCTGTCTCTGGAGCTCATTTCATTTCTTTCATTTCTTTTTACCTTGGCTTTGGAGACTCAAGACTCTCTTCCTCATCACCATCAATAAATCCTTCACATGACTCCGACGTCCCGCCGGGATTTTGCAATGTTCAACTTCCTGTCCTCACTCTATCCTCTTTCTCTCTCTCTCTCTCTCTCTCTTTCTCTCTTCTGCTGTATATGAAAAGGAGGCTTTTTCCCCCTCATCCTCCCTTATACGACTATACCACCTAACGACCCACCTAACACCCTCACACACACACTGCATTGTGTGTGTGGTGATGAACGCTTATTATATAAACATAAATTCTGTGTGTGTGTGCGGGTGTGTATAGATGATATATATTTTAGTCGAGACTCTGGCGGCTTCCCCTCCACCCCACTTTTACCCTCTGTGTCTGTGTGTGTAGTAGGCGAGAATAAACTATGAAAATTTCTTGTTTCTCCTCAACAAAAAGCTTGGCACGGGATGGGAAGAAGGCACCATCCTGGAACTCTCTCTCTCCCGCTTTCTCCATCTCTGATGCTGCCTACTATAGCGGGAATGAAACTTGGTGGTGTGTTACAAAGCAACGGTGTCCTTCACTTTTATAGATTTTCTGGAGGCTGGAAATACACACGTATGTGTGTGTGTGTGTGGGGAAAGTGAGCCAACCACCTCTATACATACACGTACTATACGAAAAGAGAGAGAGAGAGAGAGAGTTTGTGTCTTGTTATTACAAATCCCTCAACCTAACTAATAGCACTTAATATAGCAGAGATGTGTAATCTTGGAGTTGTTTCATCAAATTATGATTTCAACTCGAGACACACGGCTAGACACCACACACAGTACGTATACAATGTACGTATACATATGGAAGAGAAAGATGAGAATGAGGGTAAAAACTACTAGGGAGAGAGAATAAATGTAAAAATAAAAAGTAGAATAAAAAAGGAGTAAAAACATGGGAGGGCCAGAACGACACGAGGCAACTTTCATCTTCATTCAGAAAGAAAATGAGCTCTTGAAATTGATTTAGCATCTTGAACAGTTTTTTTTCATTTCCCTTCTTTCTCTTTATTCCTCATCTTTCTCCTTTCTCCTCAAAGGAAAAAAAGGTACACACACACAAACACCCAGGCAAATAACTTCATGCCTGTGTTCATAAAATACAAAATTATGTATACAAATCGAAAGTACTATAATCCTAATTACGAACCATGTAAATAATACTTTCATATTTATGTTCTCAAAAAAATAATAAATGACTACAAAGGAAGAGTCTCTGAGGAGAAGATGATCAAAATAAAACTAACCAACCAAAGGGAAAATTTTCTCTCCACACAAAAAAACACGAAGGAAAAATGTGAGGAACGTTCATGTCTTGATCCTTGTCTTCTAGAAATCACCCACAACGGCCCACCCACAAAAACACACACCCACATCCCGCACACACACACACATTCTCTCTCTCTTTGCTATGATGAGAGTTAGGTAAGGGGTCTATTCTCACTTTTACAACGTGCTCAAATCAAAGGGGCTACAGACTTGGAAAAGAGCAAACCACATAAAAAAACTCTTTCTCCCTCTATATATACTTTCTCTTCTTTTCAAAATTCTTGTATAACTTTCATATGATCCGTATATGTAATTGACATTATACACACAAACACCCAGCCTACACTTACACTTTTCCAGTATACGGGAGGAGATGGATGGTATGAGGACCTATTACCCACCTACATTTCCCTTTCCCCAAGTTCAAAGAGTAATAACTTGGTTTGTTAGCCAAGTCTTAGGTAACCCGAGTTATGACGACGGTCCAACTCAACAACCCCTCTCACTTTCTCTATCTCTCTTCCTTTCTCTTTAAAGACTGGGAACAAACTTTGAGTCCTCTCTTTCCATCTTACCTTTCCAATTTTCTCTTTCTCTCTCTCTCCCTCGTCCTCCTTTAACTCCCCCATTCCTTCCCTCTCCTTACATTCGTTTTAATCTGAATGAATGGCTCTCTAGACCTGAGTAATCATCCGCAGCAATGCATCTTTTCTTCCGCCACTCTCTTTTCCTTTCCCTCCTCATCCAACTTCCAACCAACCAACCAACCAACTTCTAACACCAGGTACTAGGCCACGTAATTTTTTCCACCTCCTCCTCCTCCTCCTCCGTATTCTTCTTTCAACTAGAAAGATCCAAGAGAAAGAAAATTTCTTTCCTCTCCCAATTCCCATTTTCCATGTATTTTCCTCCTCCCCTTTCACACATGAGTGTGTTCCGTTGGTTAAACAGTCGTAATTTAGGGCAATCTTGCGTGAACAATTGGAGAACACTTGGAAATCATTGTCAAATAATTTTTTCTTCTCCTCTCCCTTCACAATCATTTTACTCCACATTTTGTGGATTTCTGGGTTAGGCTGTACACTCTCCTCTTTTTCTTCTCCTCCTCCTCTTCCTATAATTTCATTATGTAAAGACACTTCGTGAGTGTAGTACGGACATGTAGTGTGTGCGTGTGCCAGACCTTGTCCATACACTCCTTTTACATAATCATAGGCGACTCTGTTCTCGTCAATCGGGAGTGCAAGTCCATGTAGGGCACTCCTAAATTTGACATTCCTCTCCTCCTCCTCCTCTCCCCCATCTTTCTTTCTATTGTGGTTGAAAAAAGCTTTCAAAAACAGTCCCACACCACACACACAAATACACACACCAAACACATAAAAATGGATGGGGGAGGGAGGAGAGGGGGAGAACAAAAACACAACCACATTTAATTTAATTGTTCCATTATCGTCTGAAGTTTCGGCATGCTGCCCTGTCCTGTCGCTCAGCCAAGAAAAAAAATGTTACTTTTGCTTGTTGTTCTTGTGCAGAGGAATGACGGGACAAGGGAAACGAAGTGAGTAGTTTTCAAGTTTACTCCATACGTGGAAAATGTTAGGGAAAAAAGTTTTTTTTGAACGACCTTGAGTTGAGTTGGAACAACATTTTGTATTTTGTACTTATTGTGCATACCCTTTCTCGTCGTGACTACAATACACTAGCGCTACTACAATAGTAGTAGTGCTGTCAAGGGAGTGTACAATACACTACCCTATTTGTAGTCCAATTACAGCCAGTATGTACAGCATGAGCTTGAGAGAGAGAGTGAGAGAAACTGAACAAACAATAATAATTAAGGGTGTACAAGAATCAACTTACAAAACTACAAATTTTATGCAGTAGCTGAAATACTCCTCCTCCACCTCCACCTCCTCCTCTATTTCATGTTGTTGGTATGCAATCATAAAATTACCAAAAAAGCAACAAATTTCGCATACCCCCACTCCCTCCCTTGAATTGATCGTAGAACATATAAGCAACATAGAATTAAAGTAGAGGAGAAGGAGAAGGAGGAATTGTTTGGGTGCGTGGGAAGGGAATAGCGATGAAGCTTATAAATTGGATACATACTCTTACTATTGTATTTTAGATTGGACTGTGTGTTGGGCTTGGGGTTAAATCAAAAATATGAGATGGTGGGAAGAGAGAGTGAAATTCCATGCATGATCCTATCTCTTTTCCTCTCTTTCTCTTTCCCTTCCCTCCCCAGGCCTCTAATGATAGAAACACTTATGAAAGAATGAAGATTGACGGACGATAAAATTTGTTTTATGAGTATAAATCGGCACACAGCGTGTGTGTGTGTGTCTACTCTCTGCATCTTCGGATCCATAGTCGACATGGGAGAATGGGGAGCCATGGCTGGAATTCTCTCATCCTTTAAATATACCAGTGAGAGCGAAGATGAGGAGAAAGAAGGGGAAGCATTCTTCTTCAGGATGAATGAAGAGACGGGGGAAACGTTAATTTTCCCCATCGACAGACTTATATCCTCATTCATAATGTAATATATAATGTATTTAAGATGAGGGACACACACACACACGGAGAGAAAGACGATGTCTCATAATTTCTATTTTATACTTCGGGATCCTGGAGGGACTACTGCCATGCTCAAAAAACTTAAAACGCTGTCGTTGTCGCTGTGCTGTACGCTCTGCTTCTGCTGCTGTGAGGCACAAAAGAAAGATGAAGACTGGGGGTTCATAGATGAGGCTCAAAACTAAAACTAAATATGCGACCGTCATGCAAAACACCGGCTTAAATCATGATCGTGACAATACACACATTTTCTCTCCTCCTTCTTCTTCTCCTCTCTTTCTCGAGACGCGGAGAGTTCCCCAACTTCCGCTCATTTCATGATAGGTCACGTCTACACAATCTCTCTCCTCTTCTACACACATATGTGTGTGTGTCTGGGTACGTACATAATATGTACTACATACGGAATGGAACGCTCGGAGCTCCTTTCTCCCAACGACTCACTCACTTTTCCCACATTTTAGCTTTCATAAAATGTGGATCAATACACAACACACACATATCGACAGAGGCACACAACAGCAACATTTAAGCTCCATCTCCAAAAAATGAAGACTCTCCATCGTCGCCGTGATCGTGAGTTAATGAAAGATTTTTTTCTCCCTTCACTCACACACCCTCTCTCGCTCTCTTTCTCTGCAGCTTATTCTCAGAGAAAATTTTCCAAAGACTTGGTTCTTGATGGACAGACTCGAGAAATACTTATTTGATTTGAGAATGTCAAAAGTCAAATAAATGAATGTTCTGTTTATTGTTGTTGTTGTTGTTTATTTTTTTGTGTCGATGGAATTCAACATCATTATTAGTGTTCGTTAGAGTCGTCCATTCAATACATACATGATGATTCCCTTCATTATTTACAACCTAACGTTTCCTTGCCATGGAAATGAACACACACATACCTCCTCACACGATACAATATTGTGTACAGACATACGACAGTATGTATACATGAGTTACATAGTGGTTAAAATAAAATTCATGTGAGTGTGTGTCTGTGCAAAATAGGGCAAGATACGGGTTACAAGGGAGGGAAAAAAATGTTGCCAAACTGAAGAAAGTCCATGACACACACACACGTTTTGTCTCCAGGGAGAAACATGAAAGCAGGCTGGTACAAATAATAGTAATGTGTACGATACACACACACATGGACACCGTACACACTGTGTTAGCTACATACGCAGTCAAACACTCTGGGACAAGACTGGACTAGTAATTATTGATGTGCATTATAATTATGAAGAAAGGAGTAGGAGGGGATAGGCCTCAACTTGGCAACTTTCTCTTTTTCACTGTATAATATGAGATATTTGGAAAACATTCCAGAAAAACTTATTCATATTTTATATGGAAGCATGCAAATAGTATAAAATATGTCTGCTGAAATATCATTCAGTTCCTTCCATAGCCTTTCCTTTTCCCTGCACTGGGAAAAGGGAAGGCGGTAGGGGAAGGAAGCGAAAAGGGGATGATAATAATAGAGCCGGTCTTTCTCTTTCTCTCTGGCTGGACTGTACTCACGTTGAACGAAGAAGTTGGGAATATCGGTGACTGTTACCCATTTGCATTTGAAACAAGGTGGAGAGGTAGTTGCTGGAGAAAGTAGAAAGTTGAACTTTCGTTTTGACTCTCTCTCAGGGAGAGTCCCTTCGAGTTAAGCCGGGGGGAATAGGAGAAATTAAGGATTGTCCCAATTAGTGCTTGTGTGCTTTCACTTCCCCTTCTGTTTGTGTGTGGGACTTTCTTCTCTAAGAAAAATTTCATAGACTGAAAAGACAAGATAGTCTCAAAATGTTCTAATTTGATGATCCGTTGAGATAGCAATAGAGAAAAGGGAAACAGACGGACGGACACTCTCAGAATATTTAAAGGGAGTCATGATAGTACATTTAGCACGGTACATGAATGTATGGTTGCGTGTGTGTGTGGGATCCTCATTAAATTTAATCCACAGTCAAAGTTGAAAATTATTTACAATAGAAGAGGGGAGAGGGAAATTTGATGAAATTGTGGTGTGGGCTGTTCGGGAAATATTGTAATATGTGAAGAGAGTCTGTTCTAAGAGAATAAAGTCTTGCCCTGTCCTATGTGGATTTTACAAATGAAAACATAATTATGCAAAAGCTCAGGCTTACTCCTGGTCCTCCCCTCCATACTTTAGTTCACTTTCTCCCATTCACTTGATTCTCTTTAATTAGCTTTGTGTGGGTCTTCCAAAGACACACACTTAAAACCAGAGAGAGAGGATTATTTTGGACAACATAAATCAACTTTCGGTGCACCTATTACATAATATGTAATTTGGAATTAAATTGACTAAAATAAGGGAGGGAGAATTGTACACACACGTGAAGATACTCAACTGTGTTCTGGTACGGATACTAATAATTATGCAAGGTACACAAATACTACTACTCGACACCCAGAACTCGCACACACAATTCATGTACATTGGAATCCTAGAATATTTCGTGAAACGCTAAATATGTCTAAAAACTAATGATGGGGTGATTATTATTGATTTGAGCAGACGGAAAATTTGTTTGATGACACTAATAAGCCACGTTTTGAAAGCTCATGGTATTTGTGTCATGAATTTAAATCATTACTCTTCCGTCCTAGTCTTATTTAATTTTAATGAGGACTCTTTTTAATGTTTGTGTCACAGGAAAAAGAAATATCAAAGCAAAGTATTCAAGCTATGATATTCAACTAAAAATTGGTCAAGATTTTTAATTACAATTATTACTACCCAGGTTTGGAATGTATGAAAAAAAACTAATCAGTCAGAATAAATCATGGAGAATAAAATAGTTTATCTTTACACAATAAAATTAACTACACACACACAGTTGAGTATTCACAGTTACTTCCGTAATCGTCTCCAAAAAAATCTGAATTTCAATCTACGCTGCTTGAGAATTTCAAATGATGCTTTTTTCAAGATGGAAAACATGCTCCATTCATTTCCATTATCTTTCTCTCTCTCATGTATTGTCTTTTTCTTGTACAGACAGATTTTACACCCGTTTTAGCACCTCCCCTCCAAAGTAAACAGGACAACAGTATAAGAACAAACGTCCTCACACGTGTGTGTACTGAAGACGAGTAGAAAAAAAATGATAATTGGATTTCACTCGAAATTGATTCCAAATCAAATAGCCCAAACAGTCATAAAATCTCTCACCCTCACACATGATCCCTTCTCCATTGTCCCTATCCAAATATACAATACAGTAAATAGACAACGATACAGAGGAGGGAGGGAGTTTTGAAGGAGTCTGCAAATATTGAATCACCGCTGGAAGGAAAAATCCAATATGCAAAATCATAAGGAGATGAGCAACAGAAACAGAAAATTTAACTACAGGACAACGGGAAGAATGAAGGCTTGGCCCTTCTCTCCTTAACACACATCCAAGGCATAACCCATTATGACTGTGTGTGTGTGTGTAATCATCATAGGAGTGGTTTTCACATCCCTTTTACCCCCAGCAACACAAAGCAACACAACAACAACAGTCAGACTTCACTTGGGCCACCTGAAGCGACAGCAGCAAATCTTGAAGCATAAAATGGACTATGCACAAAAAAAGTTTTATGTGTATTTATCTCGTGTGTGTGTGTGTAGACTCCGTGTAGAATTGCTGGATGAGTGTATTTGTACATACACTCCATGTAGATGATGGAGCCTAGTCTGACCCTTCCCTATTCAACTAGAACTTTTACAAAATTTAAATATTCAAATTCACTACGGAGACATGTATTAAAGGGATGAGTGTACACGCGCTCCACCATTAAACATCTTATCCCATGTGCTCTCTCTGAACCATACACACACTCTCTTAGCACACAGTCATCATAATAGAACCAACAACACACATATTTGTACACACACACACCGTCACCACTGTGTGTGTGTGACGAGGAGGATCAGTATGCACGGACAGAGATACCCCAGGTGCTAATCTCAGCAAAAATAACCATAACGTGACCTCGCAAGAAAAACATCTTTACACTCTCTTTGTACAGTCTTAATAACAAGTCAAATAATGTACATACTCCATTCTGTAACTCACATGGATGTACACACACACCACCACACAAATAACATAAAACAGCTTGAACATAAAAATACATGCAGAGAGAGAGAGAGAGAGAGAGAGAGAGCCTTTACAATGCATTAAAATTAATTGGTTTTCTATTTCAAATAAAATAAGTTGAGACAACAAAATACCCTCTCTCTTCATTTTTTCAACCATTATATCTCTCATCTTTTTTGTACAGTGGGATTTGTTAATGGAACTTTCATGACTTTCCGTGATTCTCCGTAAAAACTTTGTGAAACACAGAAAAACTGACATGGAGCCAAGTAAGACTTAGAAAAAGATATGGAAATACTGAGTTTCCATTCTTTTTAAAAAAAACAGCCAAGTGTTGGGAATTTAGGTTGTATGCTGTATTCTGAAATTTACTGCTGATGTTGTCTAGTACTGTGAATGTGACTCGTCCAATCCTTGAGAGAAGAGAAGAGATTGAGGTTTATAATCATCGTCGTCATTTGTTGATCCATCATAAAAGTGTGAAGAGATGAAGAAGATGAAGAAGAGACTCAATTTACCTTCTTCCCTTTTTGCTCTACCTATATTTTTGATGATTTTGTTGAACCCATTCGTGTGAGTTGAGTAAATCTCATCTATGTTAACGTCCCTCTTAAAATTCCTCGTTCCTCTTACACTTACACACAACGGCGTCCATCACTTACAAAATACCCTTTAGTTTTTGACTCTGTGTGGCCGTCCTGACTGTAGAACAAGTGTGTGTGTGTGTTCCTCGGCTCACAATACATCATGTATGAAATTTGAATAAAACAAAAAGGATGGATGATGGTGGTGGAAATAGTACTTTTTAATTATTAACCACATTTGCGTCATCCAACTCCCTGTACAGTATTACACACACAGAGAGAGACAGAGAGAGAGAGGAGTGTGTGTGGAGCTCGTACCTAATATTGGACACTCAAAAGGCATTGTTCACTCTTCTTAGGTTTTTCATTTTGAACATTTCATGAGACACACTCACAACACTCACACTCAGAGATGACAATAAAGGAGACTACATGTATAAGAGCGAGAGTGCCGCGTCTCCTCTGTCCCACTAACTAATGACGACAATCAACTGAGGACTCATTTAGGTCGCTACTCGTAGGACAAGACAGGACAACTTTTTTCCTCCTTCTCTCTCTCTCTCTTTGCAAAACAGTTATGGAAGTTTCGTTGGTTGGTTGAGTCTGGTTGTCATTTTATGGCACTGTACATACACCAATGATAATAAAGTGTATAAGCGTGTTCGCCTAGCCTGTGACGACAAGGAATCCATGAACATATATGCAAACTCCATTCAACTAATCACAAGTCGGAAGTGTGTGTGTGTGTGTGTGGGGGTACACCTACTAGATATCTGCAGACATGAATTTGAATACTGTTGGAACGTATGTAATGGAGGAAAAAGGTTCCAAATCAAGCTTCATCTCATATAAAATTATAATATATGGAAGAAAAACCTGACAAGTCTTTTCCTATCACACGAAGACACACACACACGTTCAAGATGGTGGAAGAAAAAAAATGCCGAAAACAAAGGAAGATGGGGAAGGTCAACAGTTAAAGACGAAGAGGGAATTGATTCAAAACGTTTCATAAATCACTAACCAAATTACGTTACATTTTTACGTGTTTACCTACACTCGTCATCATCATGGATTTTTTTGAGTGTGTGGAGGGAAATAAAAGATAATGAAAAAAATGGAAATATTACAACTTGACATGAACCCATGTACACACACACACTAAAAGCTTTCTTACACAATCTTTACTGTGTAGCATGCGAAAAGACGAACGGCCATCTTACACAGAAAGACGTGTAATATTCAATATCTCTCTGTGTCTTTGACAGACCACTAAGAGTGTGTGTGTATCTCTCAGAGAGAGAGAGAGAGATGCTGGAAATCTATAATTTCAATTACATTCCCCTTTCTCGACATGTTAGTCCCGTGTATTGGGATCCTCGATTGTGTACAGTACAGTCATAAATGTCGTTGTCGTTGTTGTCCATTTTTTTCAAAAGACAATTTATCCTGCAGTGAGAGAAAAAGAGATATATAGCGCATCTGCAATCCCACAGTAATACGATAAATCCTTATAAACTTTGACGGTCACTTGGACACTCAGTAAGAACAGCTTAGCCATCTTAGTCGACACTCACTTGACTCTCTCTCTCTCTCTCTATTTCTCATCATCATAAAGACAGACAATGAGGCACACAGTACGTGGGCGGTTTTCCTCTCTCTCTCTCTGCATATTGTTGCTAAGGATAAAAATTGGAGGGTAGGCGGACTCACAGTGCAGCCCATAATCACAAGGAAGATAAAGAGAGAGAAAAACTACACTGCCTACAATATAGTTAAGTTATACAAAAACACACACACATTCCTCTTCTCTCTCTCCTCGGTCATTCTCGTTATGACTTCTTGCTAGTATTAAATATATGTACATGTAAATGTGTAGTCATGTGTGTCGTCATGACTTGAGAACACTAGCCAACAGCCGTAGACCACTTAAGAGTACAAGATATTATTGTGTGTCTAATAATCTTTTCCCTCCACATCTGCAGTGTATCTCGTATCACAAAATCATATCTTTGCACGAGAAGCTGATTTCCAGAAAAACTGCTTCGGGTGCTCACACACACATACACATAAACACATAGGGAAAATATATTGCATGCACATATGTACATGTAATACCATGGACTCCTCATTAAGACTGTGCAATAATCATAATCATACACTCTGACTCTACTCAAGTAGAGAGAGTATGAACGTGTGTGTGTGTGTGTGTGTGTGTGTGAAGATGAATGTATGTTCATACTTTTTTAAATTACAACTTGATTTTTGCCTAACCCAACATTCTTAATAAAAATCCAAGATGTACGATGTGGACGAGGGAGACACGAAAAGGATGATTTGCAAACAACAACACCTGTACACTCGCTGTGTACAACTCCAACGTTTGTCAGTAGTACGGAATGAGGGGAAAACCAATTCATTCAAGAAGGGGGACTGCAGTATGACGAGAAGAGGTGGAACACAATGAATGGAGGAAGCACATTTCATTAATTACTGGGGAACACGTGACATCACCTTGATTGATAATTTTCTCATTTTCCAATGTGGATGTGAGTGCGATTGTGATTGCGATGCGTGTCTGTAATGGCTTAATATACTTGGAAGGGTAATTATAATTCCAATGCCAATTTTGAAAATTCTTCTCCCTTTGAAAATCGCAGTCCACGTTACACTTTACAGTATGGAATAAACTTTTAGAGAACTGTTCAAAATTCAAAAATGTCATTAAAATTATCATGTGAATGTGAATTCATCACAGTCCTTTCAAAATCCGAGTTGTACGAAAAGTTTTTCCTACAACTTTTTCGCAGAAGCAGTCAAAAGGATATTTCAGCTGTGTAGTATGGACTACACACTAAAAAATGCATGTTTTACGATCAGATCGTCAAAAATTTGTTTGAAGGACACAACGTCTGATTATGCAAACTCTTAAAATACACTGATATGCGAAGTTCCTTCTCTCTCTGTTATATGTGACTGTCTCTCGTCTCACTGACGGGATTCACAATTATTGTATATTGGGATGTGACAAGAATTTCTTGAGGAAAAACTAAACTGTGTACAGTAACTCAAAGTCCATATAAATATTGACATGGAAGAAAAGCACACACACGCAGGCTGAGATGTCAAACAACTTGCAATCAATTTAAGAAATGTAATAATAAACCAGACAAATATTTTAAAAAAATTCCGTGATCCGTGAAACTTGAGTGGAACTTTCCATTTTAAAAAAACGAATTTAAAATTTTAATAAAGTATATCTCCACACAAACACTCACAGACACACACTCTCTCTCTTTCTCTAACGCTTATTATGCTGATTTTTCAATTAAACAGAGACGGCCTGTGTAGGCCACACAATATACTATTCTCTAGTATTATGAGATGTACATACATTAAAGATCTCTCTTTTGTTCCAGGTATTCATGGATGAAGAGTATTAGACGAAAGGGAAAAAATTAGGCAAGTAGGACACACACACATTACAGTCAAGCCACATCACTTTTTTTGTACAAAGCTCGTCTAATCCTCCTACCTTCGGTTTTTCTCTAAAGTTTCTCCTATTTTTACAGTCAAGGAACCATGGGTACTTTAAGCATTAAAAAAATACTACACACATCTTGTAGTACTCTCCACGCAATATTATATATAGAAGAAGTTGATGTAGTTTTGACTGCCTCCTCTCTTTCTACAATCTACACACACACACATCACATGTATATATACATAAAGTTGAAAACCGGCTGTTTTAAACAGAAATGGATTTCACATTTCGCTCCGCCATTACAGACTCAACTTAAGCCTTTAGTAGCATCAGCTTTAGTATATATTATACTTTTTAGCATTCAGCAGACACACACAATTCGCCATTTTAGATTGTATCTGCTCCTTGTGTAATGTTGGTTTTCTACTCTTTATCCTCCCTCTCTCATTCTATTGGTTTTCTACTCTTTATCCTCCCTCTCTCATTCCCCCCCCCCCCCCCCCCCCCACACACACACACATACACACACACACTCTCTCATTCTGTCCACACACAATGTTATTTGCTGAAATGCACTCTCTACTACATTTTATACATCCTTACATGAGGAGGAGATGGAGGAGGAGGAGGACGAGGCGGAGGTGGTGGTAGAATAAGCGAGAAAGAAACTCAACCGGCTTCTTTCTTTGAGTGCTTTTAATGTATTTCAAAAGAACGTGGATTGGTGTTGGTGTACATACGCCTCACAGTTAGTTAAATACTTATAGGACTGCACATAAGTATGGCGAGAGCTTATTGTACTACGTCAACATCCCTAAAAATACGAACTAAAGTACCCGTACAGATAGGGAAGAATAAGAATACTTATGGACGGGTGGTACGAGTTTTTGTGTTAGTCTCTGACGTGTCCAACATACTTTTCCGTTTTCTCTCTCTCTCTCCACACTCTACTTGTGTGTGTGTGTGTGACTCAAGTGTACAGCTATACACGGTTATGTTAGGTATAAATGTTAGGGACGGACGGACAAAATTGAGTAGGGAATGGACTAGGAGTCCGTTGAATTATTAATTAATTTTATAACGTGGACATAGTCGTTGAGCAACACGAAATTAATCCTTTTAATGAGGTTTCTCGCCTTTCAAAACACCGCTATCGCATCACCGCCATTTCCCATTCCCTCGTCTCTTTCCTAAAGAGAAAGAGAGAGAGTACAAAAACAGAGTCCGGGAGTGAAATGACGGCAATTCTACAAGTTTTCCCAACCACTCTAAAATTTCCGGAGTGGAGTTTTCCTGGCTTGCGAGTCTTTATACACATTTGACATTTATGTATGAAAAATATTGTCAATATTTATAAAGTATAAAAATAGAATATCATATATTATCCTGACTACATAGTGCATATGCGTGTCATTTCAAGAGAGACCGTACAAAATTGTGTGTGTGTGAAGATATTGTAGTACAGTAGGTCTTCTCTAATATTTTATTATTGCATGATCAAATTTGGATGAAATTTTGTACATTTCTACTACACTACCTCATTCTAACATACAGTTCAGTTTAAGAGTATTCTATTGGCGGAATAAAATTTTTAATTAATTAATTTTATTATTTGGTAAGTCAGAATAGAGAAGGGAAATATTTTTGATGACACAAAAAATTCAAAAAGATTGTTTGGATAGGGTAAGACGTGAGAGGGGCCAGTAGAATAATTCATTTGTCGAGTCCTCATTGATTAAGCGATTTTAAACACTTTCACTGACTTTCACTGTGTGACTGGGTCGACATTGATTCGAATCTGGAGGGAGAAAGTTGCCATAAAGAATCAATGTTTCATTCTGTGTCATCATACTACATAGGTACATAACATATGGTGTGGTACACATAAAGGGAAATTTAGCTCAAACTGAGCTATAATTGAGATTAAAAGGAATGAGAGCGAGTGTGTGTGTGTGTGTGTGTGAAGTCTATGATGTGGTTTTTCCTCATTTCTCCTTCCATGTAGTAAAGGAGTAAGAAGTCACAGCCAGGAGTTTCGTGTTGGAAGATCATAGAAAAAGGGTGAAGAATAAAGTCCCCCTTTATCGGAATATTATAGACCTCCTCTCTACTCTCTTATATGGAGTATACAGAAGTGAGATTGAGTGTGAGTGTGTGTGTGGGTCGAGATGAGAAGTTCCAGTAATTGCTAATTTTGTGCCTTCCTTAACTCAATATTTATTGGAGGAAGAGTGGAAAGAGTCTCACAGTGTGAGGCCAGACAGAGTGAGTGAAGAATAAATCTTTTGGGTTTAATACTGGATAACAGACAAAGTAAATAGATGGACGAGAGGAAGTGAATCACGGAGAGTAAACGAAAATTCATTCTGGTGTACATACATGTATATAGTTGTTGTTTGTTACTCCTCTACCCTCCTTTCTCTCCTCGTCTGTCAATACACTAAAATATTCCCTTAGGTAAATTGATCATACAAGATGAAATTTAGGAGTTCATGTTTTTTTTTCCTCGTCCAAAAAACCAGACGACAGACAGTCACACACACATACACACACAAAACTCCTTTTAACGTTTCAAATAAAAATCCAAGGGTAAAAAATGTATGAACCATTTTAATCAAATATTTGCAATGTCTCGCCCACGTTCCATATCCATTATGTACGATTAATTTAAAATTCTCTCTCTCTGTCTTTTTTATATATTGCAGGGTCATTATTTCCGTACATTGAGAGATTATTATACAGACACTTTAATTTCCTTGTTTTCGTTGTTGTGTACAATTGCAATGTACAGTACATGTATGTATTAAATGTTATCGTATAGCAAATAATTCTCGAACCCTGTCCTCTCTTTCGGATGGTGAGACTCTCTTGGGAGAAGGGTGGCAAATGAGCAAGTTCAAATGTTTGCTCCGCCTTCTAAGGAGAGAGAAA
>WJFB01000521.1:0-57640 GCA_009870185.1 Pygmarrhopalites habei
GTGGATTCATTGTCGAAACGGGGAATCACAGAGCCAGACAGGACAGACAGAAGAGCTTCTCTTCTGTGTTTACTTTTATAAAATGCATAGGAAGAAGTACTCTCCTGATTCTTCATCCAAGTTTGTTGGTGTGTGTGTGGATACTTCTGGGAATACTGTGTATGTACAGGTATACACAACAAGGTGCTATCTTATAATATTGTATTGTAATGTAAAGGAAAGGAAAATAACGTCTCTCTCTCGTCTTTGCTTACCTGCTGCAGATTTAAGACAGTATCTTGGCTGTGTGTGTGTGTGTGTTGGCATGTGATTCTCACGGTATACACAAAATATGTTGTTGATGGTGGGGAGTATAGAGGCTCAAGCTGTGTATTATTATATTCTCCGACTTTTTATCCTGGAGCTATGTGCAATCCATTGCAGAACATTTATAATAGTGTATAGGTAGAATATTATGTAGAGATGTAAGGAGTGAGTGTGTGCCTCTCTGTGGCCCTATATATTACATATATACATATAAAGGTTCATGCCCAGCAGTTTCAGCTTTTTCCTTCTCTCTCTCTCTCAAAACTCCCCTCATCTTGCGAACCCAACCAGAGGAATGAACTCTTCCCCCGGAGGAAGAAGAACAAGTAGACGTTGAATACGAAGAAGACCGAGGAGAAGGAGGGAAAAAAATTTAGTTGAGCGGTTTATGATTTTTATATAGAAAAATGTGTATCAAGTGGTAAAGGGGAGGGGAAGAGATGCACTCTGCTCAAATCATTTATCCCTCTTAATTTTTTTTGTGCTGTATTGTGTGTGTGTCTGTGTAAAGTACACAGGAAAAGAGAGAGGGAGAAAAAATCATCCAGTATTTTACCCTCATTTTTGTTTCTCAAGCTACTTTGTCCTCCTGCTTTTCCAGGATGAGAGACGAGAGAGAAGAAGAAGGATATTACTCCAAATATTAGGAATAAATAAGGAATTTTGAAATTTAAAAAAAAGCATTGCACCAGCCAGACAGAGACGCAGACAAAGATACAGACAATCTGAGCCGTGTCATGGAATTGGAATAGAGTAGGATAGCAGGTCATTCACCAAACAATGTATGAAATGGAGAGACAGTTGTGACAATATATTGCCCACTTTAATCATCCCTATAAAATAATATTATTGTACAATGAGTATAATAGACTGCCTGACTTTGTGGATGCTGTTCTACAATTTTTGCTCCCTTCCTTGTGGCTGTGTATTGTGTCCGCCTGTCTGTGTGTGTGTATGTGTGTGTGTGTGTGAGAATGGGGTAAGAGTCCATTAAAGAGACACTCTCCTGAGCAAGATATCATGTTAATGATGTGTACGGTACTCTGGTGCAATTTATTCTTCTTCAGAAAAACGGTTACAATCTTGTATTATCCTCACCCTCCACCACCACCACCACCACCATCACCCTCAACCCCTTCTTCATCATTCTTCTCAATTCTGATTCCCCCACACTCCACAATAGACACACACACACTCCACGTCCCTACCCTCTCTATTGTGAAGAGGAAGATTGAGAATTTCATGGGCTAAACGACACTCACTGTCTGTGGCTTACTCGCTATGTAACAATTAATTCTTTACATATAATTCACGTCAAAAGAGAGAGAGCGGAGGAGAGAACAACTTTTAGTGTACAATTTACAATATTACAATCACATGTATATCGCAGCCCCTGACTGATAAATCACACCCTCCCAACAATCCCTTTCTATCCATCTTCAGTCTCTATTCTTCTCCACATTATTTTACAATATTATTATTGACCTCAAAGGGGTGGCACATCTTTGTGTGTGTGAATGCGCCATGTAAAGTTTACACACATTTAAATCCACAACATCCCAAATACATATGATTATGAGAGAGAGGGTGACGACAAAATATTTTATCAAGATCTTTTTAATGACATGTTATTATTTTATTGCATGTCCTGTATTCGTCCACAAAGAAAGAAGCGCAGAGGAACGATTTTTGTACTCTCGATGGATTGAACACGATCTGCAATAAGATGATGACTGAATTTCAGTAAATATAATTATTATTGTGTAATTGTCTCTTGTTGCAGTTGTTTATGTTACTTTACTGTTGCCGTTGTTGTTGTTGTTGTCATTGGCCCTGCCATGTGTAGACACATTAAAAGTAATAAGTTTGTCTGCTTGATCGTCTCGTTTCATCTCTCCTCCTCCCTTCTTCCTATGTACAGTGATCAGATCCTCGTGTCATTGTGTGTGTGTGGACGGAGAAGAGTGAGAGACAAAAGAAGGAGCAAACGAAGAGTAAGATGGACTGACCATCATCGTGTGATTAGGAAGACGAACACAGCGAACACACATGCGAACACACAGGGATATAACGATAGATGACCATGAGTGATGGGCTGCTGTTGTTTGCTGCCATTCCCGTGATCATCATGAAGATGATGATGATGGATATTGGCCCATTTCTTCATACACACACAAACGCCATGTTCGCTGTGTGTGTGTACACTTCAATCTATACATTTTGTCCTATTTTTTGATTTCCCTCACACACAAACGCACACCCTGTGAGAGCAACAACAGAGAGTCTACCTTCTGTATACACAAAAGTGTTTGTGTGATTTTATCAGTGTGGGATTCTGTGCCCCTCCTTCTCCTCCTCTTTCCTATTCTCATCACAGCCGAGAGAGAGAGAAGAGAAAATAATCCCGGATCCCATATTCCTTATCTCCTTCTCCCTCTAGAATGTAATATTACGTAGAAAAACATGCACAGACTCAAATTTCCGCTCTTCCTCTCCCTCTCCGTCTCTCTATAATTATTATTTTCCGCCAACATAAATCCTCCACCTCGTCTACACACAATCCCTATCATGCGTGTATTTACGGGTTGACTTGCAAATCTGTCAAAAAGTCAAAAGGACAAGTAAAGCTGAGGGAAAAGAAGAGAAGTACGAGTGACACATGTAGAGGGATAGAGAGAGAGATGAAAAAAAAAGAAAAATCATTTTACACTCTATTTACCTACAGGAGGTTTGCTGGTTTGACTTGACTTTGGGCAAAGACTAGAAGTCCCAAATAATGGGAATGGAACAAGCCAAATTGTATTGACACAGTGTAAACTCTGTACAGTAGACTCTAGAGTGTACAAAAAGTAGGGAAAAGAAAGAAGAGAAGAGAGGATGGAGAGTGCCAAGTGCAAACGTTATTTTATTTTATGACTGTGGTGTCTCGTACAATAATGGCATCCCAGTTAGTTAGAGGATTGTTAGCAATAGTTAGTCCACTACCTACTCACAATCCACAGTACAATATGTTTGAATAGTTTGTCTGATGTGTGTCTTTTCGTGTGTGTGTGTACCTACAATTGTACATACGCCTCTACGCTGCATTGCATCCTATGGGAATTTAGGACTGTGGGTAGGTGGTAATTTTTGATGTTGGCGTTCCATTCCATTTTTTTCTTCCCTCCCTCCCCTCTTTTTTGAGTAGAGTAAAAGTGTGCATATAAATAAATGCATGTCAATGGTGCAGTCAGACGGGAGAGAGAGGTAAAAAATTGAAGGAATGTACATACAGAAGGGAGAGAACTAGAGAACAGACTGCCGGAATAGGAAGTTGTGGAGTCAAACTCTAATATTGTGATTATGTACAACACGTTTGAGAGGGGGAGGAAGGGTTGAATGTAGAGTGATGGCTATACAGATAAAATATAATGCGATCATGATGCAATAATAATAAAGAAGTGGGGAGAGGTTGAGGGAGAGTTAGCGCTTTAAAAAAACAATTTTTTTAGTTCTAAAACTTTTCAACTAAAAGTTAAACATAAAGTAAAACCAGCCATGTTCCTCTCTCTCTTGTACAAAAGCAGACGGAAGTGAGTTTTCAGTGTACAAGTTATCCGTATCCACATATCCAATGTGTGTGTGTATATGAGGGTATGTGCTGTACTGGGAGATGAGAGATAAAGAAGGATTAAATTGTATGTGAGTAGAGCCTGGGATACACAGTCGTATGTGAAAGAGGGCCAAAATGTATGGATACAGATGGAAAATATAGAACAACAACAACAAAAAAACAAGTAAGTACACCTATGCAAATATGGGTTACCTATTTTTTCCTCACTTTTTTCCTCTCTCTCTCTCTCTCTCTTCCCATTCTGTTTCTGTTCATATCCCTAACCAAAAAACCAAGGGAGTGTGACTTGGTTGACACTTACACTACCGTAAATGATGTTGTGTGTGTGCATTTTGATGCAGTCATGCAATCCTTTATTTATACTATGTGTGTACAGACTGTAAATTTTATTGTGTATGTTGTGTTGTGTGTGCATTTGAAATGTATGTAGATTATAATTATTCGCTTGGATGTTAGAGGAGGAGAGAGATAAGGATTTACAGTGCACATTTGTGGAGAGGAGAATTTGATAGATTGTGTGACTCAAGACTGAGAATTAGCATTATTGGAGTTGACAAGCTGGAGAGAGAGAGAGAGAGAAAGGATGAGGGAGTTGTGGCATGGGGTGATGAAAATGAAATTTAAATTGTTAAAATTCTCAGCAGGGAATTTGTTGTCAATTAATTTGTTTTTGAGGAAATTAAATTACACAGAGAAATACTTTTGTAGCAGCAGCAGCAGCAGCAGCAGGTATGCAGGGAAAGAGTCGGGTTTTTCACGGGAACGGTAGTTCTCAAGGAACCCCCCGGGTGAAAAGAGGTCAGAGTAGGATAATACTTAATATTTTGTTTTGTACTGTACACAAGTATTTTGCAAATGGAGATTTAAATTCTTGTATCGATTATTTTTCCCTTCCTCTTCCTCCAATTCCACCAGCAGTCTCCATCTTCGCAAAGAGAGAAATGAGAGAGAGAGAGAAAGATGAATACAATATTAATTTGTGTCAGGAAAATATTTTGACAAATAGTCTCGTGCAAAATTCTCAATCTTGTGAGTCTTCTTGTTTCCTCCTTCTCGTCATCTCAAGGAAAATTTTGCAAAATCTTTTGACTCTTGTCTCCTCACTCCTGGTAGCTCAAGACTCGTTTCTCTTTCTCTTCCTGGGAGTGGATGTGGATGTGTGTGTGTGATTCAACTTCAACTTTTGGCTGAAAATTGAGAAGGAAGCAATCAAGTTCAACTTTGGTCTTGCAACTTGCATCCCTCTCCCTCTCTTTCTCTCCTTACAAATACTCTCAAGAGAACATGGAGAAAAGAGGCGGATGTGGAGGAGGGGGAGACGATGGAGGGGGGAATGAATTGGATTGGAAGAAAACTGGAAAAGACAAACTGGTATTACGTACACACGCTTGTACACTTATATCTTTCTTCCACACATATAAGTAATTCTGTGTGTGGTGTAAAAGAGGAGAAGAGAGAAAGAGAGAGAGTGTGTGTGTATAAATGTATTTTGGTCTGCAATTTGGATTCCCCTCATCCCCATTAATATCTGTATGTACTAATATGGACGGTATACTTACTATGCATGTATGCATGGAGTGTTCCCTCTATCTTCCTCTCCCTCTCTCTTCCCCCTCCACACATTTATTACACGCTAGAATAACTCTGACTAGATCCTATCTTAATCAGAAGAAATGGAAAGGAAGGAAGGAAACGACGGTCTGACTCACTTGTGCACCACACCAAAGAGAGGGAGAAGGAGAAGAAAAAGAAGTCACTCTTTTATATATAACACCTCTTCTCCTTTTTTTGCAGTGTGCAATGTCTGTCTATTTGATTTGATGTGTTACACACATTAGGAAAAAAGTTGGCAATTTGAGTTCTCCACAAACTTTTCCTCTCCCTTCTTTTCTCTACTCTTTCTCTCTCTCTCGTTTGCCTCGGATTCTTTTTCATCTCTTGTTAGCACACACAAAAGGAAGAGGAGGGGTGGAGGAGGACTGTGCAATTTAAAATAAATTTTGGAATCTCAGAATAATAATTGTGGAATGGGCATCTGTATCTTGTATCTTGTGTATAGATATGATTGGAGTGCCCCACATAATTTAACTAAATATCATAGAACGCAGTGTGTCTATGTGTGTGTGAGAAAGTTAAGAGCATAGCTCTTTTCTCTGTACAGCCCTCTCTGCTCAGTCATTGGGTACATAAAGGATTCTTGGCGACGCAATAATAATAACAATATTTCTCTGTGTGTGTGAAGACTCAGTGGTGGAATAGAAGGCTACAAGATATACATTTCCAAATGTTTGTCTACATGTTCAAGTCGAGAGAGAGTATCATGGGCTGCTAAGAAAATGGTTTTTGGAGACCAAGCATAAAATTTTGTTTGGAAAATTATCCATGCGTGTGAGTGAAGGAGATTGAAACACACATACTCACACATAGAGAGAGAGAGAAAGGAGAGAGAACACACAAAATGCGTACTTACGGCTTCACCTTCCCTCTTCTCTGCATTTCATTTAGGAGTGTAAACTGAATTTTGGCTGTACATTTATGAGACACTGGGAATGGAAACCCCTCAACATTCAAACTTTCATGTAGTACACACTCAACTTCCATGTCATGTACATAAGTGTACACCAACAAAAGCCCTTTTGTCTAACGCTTATCATCTTCCCTTTCTCCCTGCCTTTCTTCTCTATGAATCCATATGTATGCTAAAGAGAGAGAGGGAGAGAGAAAGAGACTAATGTGTAAATATTTCGGAATCTATTAAGCTCCCCCTCTCTCCTCCTCTTCCCATTTATACTTGCACTTGTACCTCCACACTCACTCTCTCTGTTGGTATTATGAGGAATAGACTTTTCTGAAATTTGGGGGAGCAATTATACACCACTTTAAGGAAGGATTGACAAAAGCTACAGTATAGAGGATCGACAATTATGTTCAATAGAGGTTCAGACAGAGTTGAATAAAAAAGAGTAATTGATCTCTCACTTGGGTACATTTCTTTTATGAATAAAAAATCAAAAGTTGATTCGGAACTATTAATTCTAAATGATACAATTCCTTTTGTACTTTCTAATTATTTTTCATTGTGCATATTTAATTCTTTCTCCAACTTAAATCCATTTGGCGGAAGAGAGGGAATTCATTTGGATGCGATAGTGGAGCGGAGCGACGGGTGTGTAAGTCTTATTTGCAACAGTTTTTTATGAGTAAATGTGTTTCTTGTAAAATAAAAAGTTTTTTCGTCCGTTGAAAGGAACAGCTAAAATAAACGGATATGTATGCATCCCACGAAAATTGTATGTGTGTGTGGACAAGAGGAAAAACATGTGGAAAGCCGGGTACAGTGTTTGTGTGTCGTGGAGAATCGGACGGATAATTTAAATTCAAATATTTAAATCCAAAAAGATCCCTCATCATAGCACAAGAGTCTCAAGGTATTTGTGTGTTTGCCTGTTCGTGTTAGTTGTGTATGGTGTACGCTAAGGCTAGTCTATATTTTTGATGCCAATGCACAAGCACAGTTTAGCTTGGTTTGTAGTGGAACAGAAAAAAATAATATGTCATCATATGTAAAACAGATGTCCTCACCTCGTATGTAATACTCCTTTCTTCTGCACAGTCCGAACGATGTGTCTGTGTGTAAATGTGTGAATAATTTTTCCATTCATTTCAAAAACATTGAAATAGAGGATACACACACGCATACAAGTACACGGGGTAAGGATGTGTGTGTTCACAATTAGAGGATGCTGCATGAAGAAGAAGAAGAGTAATAAATCATCATCATCTCTCTCTCTCCATTGTCTTTCCATTTGTATATTATACTTTTTCTGTACAATTGTCACGCATCCGTCATGCTCTTTAATTTTTGTCTTTCTCTCTCTCTCTCTCTCTCTCTCTCCATCAACTCACAAAGACAACTAAACTAAATTAAACTGCACAAAGTCAAATTTCACAAAAGGGACTTCTCATGTTACAGATCTCTTTTCAATACAATACAAATCCTGTGTACATTTCCCAATTGGATGAAGTAATAGGGAGAGCCATAAAAATTAATATTCTTTTAGTAGACAAAACAATTTTGAATTGTTTACAATCGTCCCACTTGACTCCAGAGAGTAAGATGGAGAAAAAAAAACTAAAATTAGAATAATGCTTTCAGTTTACTGTGTGTGTGTGGTAAAGTTATTATCCACATTTGGCATTCCTTTTGAAAATGGGATTGGTTACATTTAAATAAAAGCTAAACCAACAGAAAATTACATTGCTGACCCTGCTTTTTCTTTTCATAGCAAAGATATCTTCCAAGATTCGGCCTGGACTTCTTGCCATTTTGTATGATTTTTATTTACTCTGAAAATTATAGTTATTGAACTTGTAGAAGTCTTTGGTTGGAAGAATAAATATTTTTAGATATTTTGGAGATGCCTCAGTTCCTTCTCTATTTATGTGGTTTAATGTATGATTTATCTATCACAAATCAAAGTGTCCATGAAAATTGAGCTCTCCCTTTGTTTATGGTTGTTGTCTTGAACTTGATGAGAGCTTAGCAAATTCACAATTTGACTCCACACCGTCTCCAATTTCAGTTGACTTAGAAAATTGACTTACTCTCCCTTTCATTCCACGCCAAGCCTTGGCAAATCAGCATTAACAATAACAATCGTTCTTTGATCATCCGATTCTTCGACACCCATTGTTTTTTGCACAACCATGAAATTGTGTGTGTGAAATTTATTTTTTCCCTTCCTCGTAAATTATATTAAAATTGACTTTAAAATTCCGGCTGGTGAACGACAAACAGAATTGAATTTACAACTTGGTCTCCATTTACAAACAGAGGACCGAAGATCATCATTTTTTGTACTGGTTAATGATATACATCCTCAGTTTTGTTCATCAAGTTCTTGCTTTTCATTATAAAACGGCAATATTAAAATATTTACTTTTACAATGAGTTGGAATGATAGGAGACTGGGATAAAGAGTTCTTTCTGCAACCAAAGAGTGTGTGTGTGTGTGGAGAGAGGGAAGTACATTGTATATTGATTGCCCCTCTGGTATAAAAAATTCATTTTGAATATCTGAAAGAGATTCTTTGTCATCGCGGGCCTCAGAGGAATAAGGAGGAGAGAGAAAGAGAGAGAGAGAGAGGAGAAAGAAAAAGTTTGCAGTTTCCAAAATAAATATAAAAAGAAGAGAAGAAGCGTCCCTTACGTGTAGACTGGAGGATACAATGTTATATATAAGAGAGAGATGTGGATGTGCTAAAAATAGGGATGGGTAGAAAATGAATATATAAAGACTTTGGATTTACATGGACTCTACTTCTCCAGCTCGGGACTCTTCCTCCAACCCTGACTATCTTTCTTTGTACGTGTGTGTCTGTGTGTGTGTACCTTGAAAGAGAGCTTTTTCTTCGTTTTGGTCTTCTTAGCCTTGTCTAGCCCCTTACACACTCACTCTCTCCTCCTCCTCTATGCAAGGTAAGAGGGGAGGAGGAGGAGGAGGGGGGAGAAGAAGAAGAAGTGCAAGTTGAAGTGAGCCATGAGTTGCCATTGGACTCATAAATCAAGTCTTTACATTAGGCTATTAGAGTTAGACATCATGCGGCGGTGGTAACGAACATCGTGGAGAGACTTGACTTTCTGGTCAAGAAAATATATACCATTCTTTCTCTCTCTTCCTTCTTCCCCTGCTCTATTTTCAAGGCTTTTTTCCATACATTTTCTTCCAAAGACGCTCTCTTCCTCAGACTTTTACTCGCTCCCTTTCTCTATGTACACTCCCTTTCTCCTTCGTCCAGCAAAGATGGATGGACTGGGACTCTGAGCAAAGGCTTCTACGTAATTACATGAAAAAAATAGTGGGAACCAAAACAAAACCAGGAGAAAAAATATATAGTAGGCTGTGTGTGTGTGGAGAAAGTCGGGAGGGAGAGAAAAAAAATTTCCCTCTGAAAAACAATCATCATGAAAAATATGGTCTGGGTACTGGGTATGTGGAATGGCCATTTATTTTTTTTACCTTCTACCCTGCAAAGCGAAGGCTTGTCCTTGTGGACAACATTTTTTAATTCAATGGATGAAAACTTGTTTGCGAGATATGGAATTGACGGTCAAATATTTATTTGTGAAATGTAGAAAAATGTATTTAATAAATTTCGCAAATTCTTTTTTCTTAAAAACTCACCTGATTTTTACTAGTTTGTGTTGCAGGCTACGGTTTACTGTTAAATAGTTTAACTATTAATGAAAAGTAATAATTACAGTCTGTTAATTTATTCATAAAAACAGTAACTAGATGGAGATGTATTCAAACTGAAAATTGATGAGTTTTCTTTTGTCTCACAAGAAATTTTACACATCCACATTTTGTGCAAGTGCCAAAGGGAAAGAGTTGAAGTACGATAAAGTCATTCATGATGGATTGATCCCTCTTTTTTGAGGAGAAAAAAAATCGAATCGAATCCATTTTGAGGAATGGAAATTTGTGTGTGTGTGTGTGGAATCCAACACTAAGCTATTAAGGCAATTGAATTGAGTAAAAATGCCCTCAACTTCCCCTGTCTCCTCCTCCCTACCGCTTTCCAGGATCTACTTTTGTAAATGATGGATGAGGTTCCAGTCAGAATATGGGTTTTAATTGACATACACTTTTATGTGTATTTCTATATAAACGATCCTCAATTCCCTGTCTTTTGACAGACATCCGTCTTGTTAGAAATGCAATGTCCACTTCCGCTTCATGGTACACAATTCCGTACCGGAGAAAGTCGGGGAAAGTTGGATTCGTTTTAATCTAGGAAACTAATAACTTTAGGAGGATTCTTATATTAATAAAATGTAGAGGACGGTCATTTTATTGAAATGGAAACCACAATCATGAGTTTAGTTTATTTGCACTAAAATTTTTTTGAATATCATCCTTTAAAACGTTTGAATACCTGTGTGTAAATTTCCTCAACAATCAGGGTCAGTGAATACAGACCGAGTGGGGATATTTCAAATAAATTTTTTTATACGACCCAAGGGGCATCATGAAAATCTTACGGTATGTAAATGGACAGCGAATGAACTCCACACATGATTCCCTAGTGTAGATTCTAGACTGTGGAGTGGCTTTAGGCTATGGTCCGGACACTAGACTCTGCAAGATTGGGGGGACTTGTGGTCTACATTAAAGGAGAGCTTTCACCATTGTCAATTTTCTAATTTTCATAAAAGGAAATTACCATCAATTGTGTGAGTTGGCTCTCATATCATAATTTTCATTCTGACTTCCTCTTCCATTCCTCATCCTTCTTCACTTCTCCTGTTACATACATTTATTCGATACATCCATAATCCAGATATCTGATATAAAATTTATATCCACCGTGGCTTTATTATTAAAGGAAAAATGTGAGGGTTGATCAAAGGCCAAAGGCGATCAAGAGGCGAGACACACACACATCCAGTAGACACACACAAAGTGGAGAGTGATGGTGGTGTCATAAATCGAGTAAGAAGGTGTTGGTCCATCGTCTATAGTTAATGCAATATACTCACACACACACACACACAATCCCACATCCACTTTTGATATAGAATGTAATCCAGACAAAATACGATACTCGGAGAGAGCATGAGACGACGTCGACAAGAACAGGAGCCAAAAGACACACACACACACACACACAGATAGAGAGTCATCGTGATAAGCTGAGACTTTTAATAATAGGGAAATGGGAAAGAATAGAGTTATTGTATTATGTAATCTCTCAAAGAGAATTAACTACATCACACACACACACGTAAGTATATATACATCTTGTATCACATCCATCCAGAGAAGTTTTTCTCTCTCTCTTTCTCTTTTTCTGACGATGAGAGGATGATGCGAATGGTGGCTACGGCTGAGACTCAGACTTTGGATGAAGGTAGTGTGTAGTAAGTTTATAAGTACGATCATAAAATGCCGCTAAAGGTAGTAAGGTAAAAGTTGTCGGAAGAACTAAGACACACTAAGGTTCCGCACACACACACACTCAAAGATAGGGAGAAGCCAAGTAATAATAATTATTGCAAGCCATTCTAGTTGATTCAAGGTAATAAATCCATAAGATACGTATACATAATGTACATAAATTATAATCCCTCTTTAAGTCCCTCGATATTAAATAACATTTGTACACCTCCCTATGTCTTGTATCCTCTCCTCCTACGATATATATATATATATACGACTGTGGGTACAGTGCTGGAGCAGTAGAATTAAATTGAATTAACGAACGTTAATCCCCAGTTTCTCTCTCTCTCTCACACACACACATGCTGTCTCTCTCTATTTTCTCCATTAATCGCAAAATAATAAGCTATGAAATAATCCTCCTTCTCTCTCACCCTTTCCTTCCCTATTCTATGGTGTGCCTTGTCAATAGCATTCTTTAATATAATATTAAAAATCCCAGGGAAGAGAACAGAGCCAATAAATTAAAATAATATACAGCACAAAAATGTATGCAAGATTGAACACGTTTGACGATTCCATTCTGTCAGTTAATGTATTGTAGAAGAGAGTGGAAGAGAGGATTTAACTCGTTTTTTAATCCACAGTCACATGTGAGTGAGTGAGTGTGTGTGTGTGGTTTTTGCATTTTTCTTGTAGTTGGAAATAAAAATTCACGAATGACATCAAGAAGTCAAGGGATGGTGATAAAAATTTCGACTCATTCCTTGTCAAATAAAATGTTCAGAAAATTGTGGTCGGACTCCATGTACAGAGAAAGGCGGTCTATAAAAGAGCAAAGCAAACAAAGTTAAAGAGAGAAGATTGGTTTGCCATTGCCATTTGCCACACTTTGGTTTTTGCCATGTGACGAGGAGATCAGAGGAGGAGGAGGAGGGGATGGTAGTAGTGGAGAGAGAGAGAGAGGAGGATTCTCATCTTTTTTTGCCTGGCTCTTCCAGATAAGCTCTCCATGTACTTTAGTTAAAGCCTGTTGGAGGACGAGGGGAGAATGACGATGATGATGACAAAGATTTTTTTTTACTCTTCTTACTTACTCCTCCCCTCCTTTTCTTTACATCCTGCCTGATCAAGATTGTCTAGTTTTTTTATGTGACATTACACTTCAAGTAGAATTTTCTGTCAGAAAATTGCGCTTCGTTGGAGGTCAGGTCATAATTACACACTAGACCAGTATGGCTGTGCGTGTGTGACTGTGTGCTTTTGAGACCGTGTTCCTCCCCTTCAAATAAATTGTGCACAAAGTTTTGTAGCAAAAAAGTATATATTTTACAGAAGAAGAAGGAGGAAAAATTCGGAATATTTTTTTCCTCTTTATTTTTTTACACGCGAATCCTTTTTTTACGAAAGCGGATGTTGGAAACACTTTATGTGGTATCGGATGAATGTGTCGAAAAAATATTGAGAGAGAGGGAGAGAGAAAAGAAGAAAAAATGGAATTTCTTATTTTTTGCAAGAATTTTTTGAAATAGAATAGGACAAGAGGGATGGGATGAGGATATATAAAAAAGAAGAAAGAGTTGTAACTGTATAACTGCTGTGTGTGTGGGTTATTGCTGATATAAAAGTGTGTGTGTGTGTGGAATACACACACGCGCGCGAGGAGAGTGTGTAATGGGTGTGTGTGTGTACATATACTTATATGTATTGGATTGTAGCTGTTAGGAAAAAAATACAGATATATAGTTTTTATAAGCACCAAAGCCTTTAGTTGTCGGGCTGGCTGCCGACAAGGAGACAAGAGAAATGTCTTTCCTACCGTGGTTTCATATAAAAATAACTGTTTAATCGATCAGAGCCACGTCGAGCTTTAGTACAGTCTCTGTCTCTCTCTCTTCTCTCTCTCTCTGACTCAGTTTTCGGTGGCTGAAAGAGCCGGCTGGCTTCCGTGTGAAGACGCCAAAGAAGGAGAGAAAAGAGTGAGAGAAAAAAAAGAAAGAGGAGGAAAAAAGCTGACTATATCAAAGCCTTTTTGCTTGTGCTCTTCCTCTTCCCTTCTCAGAGGAGTTAAAGGAGACAGACACTGTGTGAATCTCATCTTGGGAGTGTGAAAATATCATGTATATAAAAAAAGTGTGATATCGTAAGGTTAAATACATGATGCATCTTCTTTCCCTCTTTTTTAGATGCTCCAAATTCTAGACTTCTTTCACACACACACACACACACAGAGGCAGAGAGAATGGAGAGAAAAAAGGGAATTTCTCACCATCACCAGTTCAAACATCCTTCTCTCTGAATGGGAAGACGACAAAGAGAGACAAAAGAGAGAGAATTAAAACCTGCTCAACTTTATGAGACTGTGAAGAACTATCTCTCTTGTAATTAAGTTCTCAAGGTATTATTGTAAGTGTATCAACGTTTCCAGACTTCCAGTCCTAAACTTTACTTTGGAATTTTATACGTGAACAAAATTTTAGGGGCTTTATTTCCTCTCTATTTTTGTGAGAATTATTCCAAACTTACTTCTACTTAAGGGTACTCCGTATTAAAGATGAATTTAAATATGGAAAAATTAAAATGAAACCTACTTAAAAATTTATTTTTAAATAGAGATGTATTGAAAACTAAAAATAACATGTCTTTGACCCTTTTTGAAAACTTTCTCCAAAGACTTAGTCACTCGATAATTGAAGATTGTAGATTAAGACTCGGATTTTAAGTACAGACTAAAATGGAAATTTTGACTGTAGCCATTGGAATGTCATTTAAATTGAATCGGGCACCTTTTAGGGTCATCCACTGCTGCGAGTTTTTTGAGAATGCAAATGCATCTCGAAAAAGCCCGAAGCTCCGTCTTACTATCACTATCCTATCTCCTTGTCCACAGACACACACACACTCGCATAGGTACACTGTACACACACACAAAGAAAAGTTGGCCATGGATGCATTCACGCATAGTTTAATCGATGTGTGTGTGTCCCTGACTCTGAGAAAAAAGGGGATCCTTTTTATATTTTTTATACTCTCTCCCTCTCGGAGAGAGAGTCTCTCTTCTCTCCCACACACACACAGTCTGTGCTGTGCATGGGATAAGAGTATAAAGACCCGAGAAAAAGGCACCATCGAAGAAGAAGAAAAACTTTTTATATCTCTCTCCTTCTCCTCCTCTCTCATCAATACTAAAATGCAATGGATAATGGTACGATTCATAGGTTTCCCTCCATGCACTTTGTGTGTGTGTGTGTGGACAGTGGAATCCCATTGCATTATTTCCCTTTCAGAATGAGAGAGAAGAGACTGGACAATTCCATGACATAGATAGAGAGACGAATCCTTTCCTTCCTCGTCCGTCCATCCTGACACATTACATTATAAATACCGTTGTGTGTGTGTGTGTTCGTATCATGAGAGTTTTCCCGTCTTAAAAGCATCAAAAATCGTAGGTAGTAGTCACAACAGAAAAGAGATAGAAGGGGAGAAGAGAACAAACGGACAGTAGACAGACTGTCGAAGAAGGCTGTCGTTTTCCCTCTAATGAAGACTAAGACGGAGAGAGACGGGGAGTGAACGTCAACCATGAAATTTGTCTGCCTCCCTCCCTCTCTCTCTCTTACACTTATATTTACATACTTTTTATTTATTATGTAACACTGACAGATATATGAATGAATGTGTAAACTATCAAAGGATATAGGGAAGAGAGAGAGAGAGAGAGGAGAGAGAGAGAGAATGGGATTTGTTTTGGGGAGATAGTGAGTTGCTGGAATGCAATGCACTTTGTTGTGTACGAATAAATGGAGACTGACAAAAAAAACTGTGTATGGACATAGAAAGCGAGAGAGAGAGACTGTGTGTGTGTAAGTCCAGTCTATTCTATATTTATGATCAAGACAGGAGAAGAGAAGTGGTCAGCGATGCGGAAAGAAATAGAAAAGAAAGGGATGTACAAGGATGAGAGAGAACAATGTGTAAGTATACACACATAGACACACACACAGAGAGATAGTTACATGGACAATACAATAAATGTACAGTGGTGAAATCCATTCATTCAATCCCAATCACTCCCCAGTAGTAATTTATGATTAGATCTGCCATGATTACAATACAGTTCAGACTCGTCTTTTCCACTCATTCCTCCGCAGTGTCCGAGGAAAGAGAGAGAGATGATTTTTTTTCTGGATGTGCTTTCCGAAGATTGCAATCTTGTGCAGAGGGAGAGAAAATTATTATTATACGTGTATCTGTACATGGATTGAGATGCTGTATTGATTTTCCTTTTGCAAAGCTCAGTCTGTTTTTTTTTCTTGGAAAGATATGAAGAAGATAAAAACAGTGGGGCGGGAGGGAGGAAATAAAGATTTGTTCAAATTATTATTGACTTTCTTATTCTTAGACACACAAAACTAAAGTGTGTGTGTGTGTCTGTAAGAAGGAGAGGTGTTCCTTCTTTTGTTCTCAAGTGCAGTGGAATGAGAACAAATTTGTTGATGATCGTCCTCTGTCTTCCAGGATTGACGGGAACAGGAGTCCACGGATGAATGTAATAAATGACGGGCCCCATGAACCGGCAGAACATGACCATGATCCAAGAATTTTTTTTCTTCCTTCTCCTGGAAAAAATTGAGTCAGCAGACTTTAATCGTCAGAGGGTGGAGACTGGACAGGAGATGGAGGCTCAATTCAATGAACTTCGGATCGTTGTGGTGGGGCAAGGGAATATTGGACGGTGAAGGCAGAAGGAGTGCAGTGACCTTGCAAATACATATAAGAAAGAGAGAGAGAGGAGAGAGAAGGGAAAAGTGGAAGGGATCGGAGTGTCAGTTTCTTTCCATCATTGGGCTGTGCATCATTGACCAGTAAGACAGAAGAAAGAGGAGGAGAAATGGAGATGTTAAAGTGACTTGGCCATTATATAAACTACTCTTTGTCAGAAAATAAAGGGAGAGAAAGGAGAAAAAAAACGACTGGCCGATCCATCACGTGGACACATATGTTTGCATAGTTTGTAGGAAGAAAAAAATTGAGATCACTATCGGTGATTAGGGTGCATCCAAAAATATTTTCACTGGGTTTACTCGAGGACGATGAACCGAGAAATTTCTTTGCAAAATATTTTTGAATTCTAAGAAAAATAGGGGAAAAAACATTTATAAACAACTCGGTGACATTTGACACTGGAGTCAAATTCACCTTTAAATACAAATGATTGATTAGTAATGAGTTATACAAAAAACTGACGGCATCAATATTTCAAAGAAGCTTAAAGTGGATTACATAGTCAATCATTGCATCAGGAGTAAGTCAAAACAAAAAAAAGTATGGCATTTGTAAGACTTTTGTGCCATCTGTCAGTTTCTTTCACTGTTTCAGAGCCTTACAGAAAAAAGGAAGAGAAAACTGATGAGACTTCAGGTAGTTACATTTAAAGATAAAATTTAACCGCCTCCTTTTCTGAATCCTTTCCCTATTTCAACTGAATAATTTCCCCATGTGGACATTAAAGATTCAAGGTCATTTTGAAATAAATAGTTTTGGAAAATCAGCGCAAGGTTGTAAAAAAGGAGGGAGGAGGATATTTAATATCATCAAGTGAATTTTTCATGTGTCTCGCCCTGTGTCATGTATCGCCCTGTGTGTATTTTACAATAGTGTTCATATATAAACTTATATTTGTTTTGTCCTCCATTCCCTTCCAACTGTGTACGCAACGCAATATAGACAGAGGGAGAGACACGGGACAACGTCAAGGGTTTTACATTACATAAAAGGAGAGAGACTCGAGTTTGCTTTTTTGACGATGAGACGGAGAGGAAAACTCGCAAACTCTCGCCATTTTCGTCTCTCTCTTTTCTTCTCCATGTTTCGTTTTTGTTTGGGCCATTGGTGTTGTTTTTCGGACCAAAATTTTGAGAAAGTTCCATGTCATCCGGACTATTTATGTCCATATGTACGTAAATAGTGGATGTGTGTGGACTTACTGTAGGCTCGTGTGTTTGTGTGTGTGTGTAATGTAATGTACGAGTATTGTGCCTGGTGGCACATTTGTATTGTACACCGTGACTTTGATTACCGCTTTTCGGTTTCTCTTTACTTAGTTTTGATGACATTTTTCCTGCTTTATGGCCCCACCACCATCCCATCATCATCACCCACCCACCACCATCACCATCACCATCACACACACACACACACAAAAACACACACAATACATAATACAATACGAGGAGAGAGAGAGAGTGGTGTAGTCAAACATTTTCAAGTCCACCACAAAACAAACCCAACTGCATTCATTATTATTATCACTACCCATACCCACACACACACGCGCACACATTATGATGGTATCTCATTTCAACTTTGTCCTTCTTGTTTCTATATAATTTCCCCATCCCACACACACACACCAAGTATTACCTAGATCAATTCCCTGTGGACCTTAAGTGTTCTCCAGACACAAGACACACAGATCAGAGAACTGACATTAGGACAATGTAGCTGAGAATTATAATTCACACCATTCACACACACACACAAATATTACACAGACAGTCTACTATAGACTCCCAGCATTTGGGGAACACATATATTTTATGCGGGAGGAAGAGGAGATGAGGAGGAGGAGAAGAGCCTTTATAGGATTAATTTGACGACTTCCCATTTGGATCCCATGGACTCGTAATTTATTTTTTATGTAATGTCTTTACTCTTTGTCTTTTATATTCCACTATCGTTCTCCTCCTCCTCCTCTCTATTTTTCAGTCTCACAGTCCTCTTCCCCTCACACACACACACATACACACACACTCAAAGAGACAGTACACACGCACAAGATGAGTATGGGAGAAAGTGTCAAATTATATTTTTGAGATCATTATTCACACTACATTAGTTCAATTATATTAATAGAGTATTTTTATAATTTATAGTTTTTTACCCTCCATTCTCCTCCCTCCGTACTTCCTGATTCCCTCCTCTTGCAACTCGGAGCATATGCAATGCATTTTGTTATATGCATACGAATGCACACACACACACTCTTTGGAGAGGAGTAAGAAGAGAAATATATTTTCTTATTCAAGATCGATTGACCTGTCGATTGTCGGGGACGGTGAAAGAGCTGTGGAGGGGCTGGTAAAGGGTCTACAATCAACTCTCCGAGTCAACTTTGTAGATATGGAGTACACACACACACATGAACGTTAGACACAGGGATAATATGAAAGATGAATAAAGGTTATCCAAGAATTTGATATTGGATGATTGACCATAGCCTCGTTCTCTTCGACAGGAATCGTCGTGAGTGTGTGTGTGTGTGTGTAAGGATTGATGGTGGAAGGAGGATAGAAGTGGGTTTAAATTGCATGCATCGCATCGGTATCCGCATCGCTAGGGCTTTTTGGCTGCCATGCCATATTCCTCCCCTCTCCTCTTATAAGTCTTATAATAATATTATTATCATATACTGTATGATTCAGACTGCATTTTCCTATGGAGTCTTCCTATTACTCAACTACCTCTTTGACTCCATTTTACACACACACACACACACCCTGTATAAGGATGGGGGATAGGGGGCTGTGGCATTTCAGCCCTAATAAAATCCTGAAAATTTTCTTTTGAAGCTTTATCAGCAGTATTATTTGTAATGCGTACGACATCATCTGTAACAGAAGCCTCATCATCAATCATCATCAACAAAATGAGCTCCTCTTTCTCCTCCTCCTTCTCCCTAGTCCACAGTCCATGGGAGTAAAAGAGGAGAGAGAGTCTGAGTTTTGTGATGGATTCAGATTCCGACCACGTTTCATGAGGTGCTTTTGCTGTGGGTGGGTGGCTTGAGAAAGTCTCTCTCTCTCTCTCTCCGTCTGTGAGTTCGTCGGTGTCTCAAGATGTATCATATCAAATTCCTTTAATGACCAACTGTCACCGCTCTCTCCCTATGCTGTGTATGTGTGTGTGCTTGGCTGTGTGTAGGGGATACATATAGACACAATGGATGTATGTGAGGAGAACTGGGATGAGTTATTTTGCAAAGTCTGTACGATTATGAACTTTGACGATGGTAAAGATGAGAGGAAGGGAAGAGAGTTCCACATCAGGAGAATATGGTGTCAAATTGATGAGCTAGCATTATGATATACATATGACTACATACTACATACGGATATATACATAGTGAGTAGGTATGCAAGATTTTGCGGGGGTAGAAGGAGATATTTGCATCATCATCCTGTGGAATTTGATACTCTCTCTCTCTCTGTGATCTATTTTATACATATGTACGACTGTGTGTGTGCTTTGGGGGAATAAAATCTCACGCTCAGTTGAATTAAAAGTTTGTCTTCCCAAAAGCCTCCCTCATCACTCTTCCCTCTCTCTTTCTCTTTCTCTCTGAATAGACGAATGTGGAAGGCGAATTCACATGTAAATACATTTTGGAATGGAGATGGGTAGAAAACTATTATTTATTAACCTACATCCGTTGGAACGTTTGCAGTTTACCCTGATGATTTTATATCCTAATGGCAATGTCAGTCGTCAGTGTATCGAGTCATATTGCATTGAAACGAATTGTGATAGCATTATATAAATCATACATACGGTAATGGTGCTGGATTGGGACCTCACGACTCTTATCGAGTCAGTATAATTTCAAAAGAGATCGTGTCAACATTTAACTACGAAAGACTGAAATTGTTTAAGAAAGAACGTTCTAATCAAGAAGGAAGGAGGATTATAAATTTGACTAAAGATCAGTTTACGAGTGGAACAAAGGGAGGATGGAGAATAGTCAAATTTCAGAGAAGACGAGAGGTGTCCAAAATATTAGTAGCAGTGATCACGTTCCAGTTTTTATGGCCGGCGTCCCGAGTGTCCGTCCAGTACTGGACAATAAAAGGATGGAGAGTGTTCAACGGAGAGTGGCGAGTATGCTTGAATGGACAAGGTTTTGATTTTAATCATTTTTCTTTTCATTCTTAGTGTTTACGATGTAGTTGACAATTACATCAATAAGATATTATTAATGCAAAAAGGTCAGGCTTCCCAGCTGCTGTCCCTGTCCCGATGGACCAGGAGAATCTCAAGTTGTTGTCTGAAGAAGAGTATGTGGTCACTTTGAAGGCGGATGGGACACGGTATTTGATGCTCATTGATGGCCAACAGGAAATTTACTTTCTCAATAGAAATAATGACGTTTTTCAAGTGGATAATCTTCTCTCATTTCCGGAACTCAAAACTGATTCTTTGGAGATGTGTTCACACTTAAAAGGGACTTTGGTGGATGGGGTTGGTTATTCATAATTAAAAAATATTTGTGAAAAAGCTTGTAACTTGGAATTTCCTTAAATTGAGTTGATTAAAAAATTCAAGGAAATGCTCAGAATGGAAGACAAGGAGGGAGTCAAATATTTGTATTTGATATTCGATGTCATGACAGTCCAGGGGGAAAATGTGATAGACAAAAATTTCCGAGAACGAATGAACATTATTAAGGTACGTACGTCATTTTATTTAATCTGTTGACAGCTTTTAAAAATTGTGATCATACACCTTTTTTAAATCGAGTGATCAATTCTTGTAGGAAAAGTTATTGGATCCTCGACAAATGTATCTGGAAATTCAAAAACCGAGGACGACCGGAGATCCATTTCAATTTGGATTACAACCATTCTGGGGAATCGAAGATGCAGAGTTTGTTTACAGAGTGTATGCTGAAAGTCTCTCTTACTCCAATGACGGTCTCATGTTCGTCAGTGCCAAGGATGTAAATCTTTTTCTTTATAAATCCACCAATGATTTTGATTAATTGATGAGAGAAAGAGAGACTGATGAAATGTTTAATTTGACTAGCCGTACAATTTTTATCCGGCAACGGAAGCACCTGGAAGGTGTGACAAGAAATTAAAATGGAAACCACCGGAAATGAACACTGTCGATTTTTTGTTAAAGTACACACACAAGTTATTGGAGTAAAATTAGTTTTAAATCGTGATTAAAATTTTTTTTAAATCGGATACTTTTGCTTTTAGATTCGGAGATTTGTATGTGAGTGACATAGAGAGACCATTTGGACGGATTGAGATGACAGACGAACTTCGTCAATTGAATGGCTCCATTATTGAGTGTAATTATAAGGGAAAGGATGAATGGAGTTTTTATCGGGCTCGTTGGGACAAATCCATCCCTAATACTCTACACACGGCAAAGAGTAAAGAAATTATTTTAAATGGCTTTACATGTACTCACTTAATAGTTAAGTCTAAATTGTAATTAATTGAAGAGTAATCAGAGGTGTGGGAGTTCAAATTTTTTAAAAACGGGATTAATTTGGTGCAGAATGAAAATTTCATGATAAAACTTTCTTTTTTGAAAATCTCTATTAATTCATAATCTAACCAAATGAATATAAAATGTGAAAATAATTTTTAATTGGGAATATTTTTAAAAGCTACCCTAGAAAGTATCCAGAATCCCGTGTCTGAGGCTTCACTCTACAAGTTTATACGAAACAATGGCTTCAAAGCCGACTGAACAATGGAGAGGAGAGAAAATATTTGGTTTTCAAAATAGGGTCGACTGCTGAATGTTGTTATTAAATAAATAATAAAAAACAATAGGAAATATTTAGTTCACTCCACACGGTTAGTGTAATCAACTGGTTTTGATTAATTTCTCCTGTAAATTAGATGTAGTCAAACAAATTACAAATTAATTTTGTTGTGTCAGTGGTCAGTGCGTGTGTGTTCATCTTGTGAACAATTTTCCTTCCCGTCCAATAAAATAAGGTAATCTCCATATATATGGAACATTTAATGATTATGTACTTGTATATTGAAATAAATTTATTACGATAATTATTTGTCGTTGTTTTAACTACTCTGATAATCACAATAAAATGGAAAGTAGAGAGATTTGGTAATGCTGTAATGCTGTCGTGTCCACAAGAATGATATTTTATAGACCCCATGAAAGACAACGTTCTGTCACTGCCGGGATTTTGAGGTAATCTTTCCGAATACATATCCGAATTTTCATTGGATGACAGAGATGAGCTTCAGAACAGTCCAAGAGTAGAATATCTTTTGCAATCCCTTGTCTCACTTCCTGTTTCAATGATAATTCTAATATCCCCCCGTGAAAGAAATGTAAAATCCATTTAATTCTAATTCATAAAAATCGTTTTATATAGTAATTTTGTGTGTCAGTTAAACGACTCACCATAGCATCGCTTGACGTTTAGTTCACACTCTTCAAATGGGATGGGTTCAAGTGGAGTTAATTGTTTACTATTATGTCCTGGACTCATTTTTGAACTGTCATGTTTCTGATGATGATGATGAAGGTCAGGGGACTCCTTGTAATTTTGTCTTTGTGATGATGGTACATTCTTGATATGATTGAGGGAAGGGGACTGGGTGGTAGGAGGAGGAGTAGCACACTCAGTTTCAACAGTGAGTAAAAAACCAGCTAGGAGACATAATGACGTCAAAAAGTTCTGGGAGTGCATTAATACTGGAAATGAGGTCGGCTGGAAAAAATCAAATTAAAATTAAAATCAAATTACAAACCCTCAAATTCATTTTGACCTGGAACAATATCATTCAATTCAATTAAATGCTGGGCTAAATCTTGGTTAAATAAATGTTTCAACTTTCTTCTTCCGGTGTAAATGCGAAAGTGTTTGCAAGAATTAAATTAATGATTTCGAAAAAATCTTTCAGTTAAATATTTCGTGAGGAAACTTTCATTTTAATCTCAATTTGCTTGAGGATTAACCCCGCAAAATTGTGGATAGCAGGAATCAAAATCTAATAACGTTTTCAATCAATGAAATGAAATTTTAGTTTTCCAAAAAGAATTACAACGATAATTAAATTTTATTTTGGCCTCTTTTCCTTGACCTGACTCAAATTTCCATTATAAGGTCAAATTGACTTTCAAACTTTGATATTAGAAAAGATATAGTACGATCACGTGAACAATCACTGACCAAAAAACTTATTACTGATTACATTAATCAGTTTTCCATGTATCGTTTTACAAAAAAATATTTTTGACTTACTTATTCAAGACAATTTGGCCAGGACATTGACAAATCTGGACACACATAGTAGCACAGCTCTCCTCCTCCACTTCCTCCTCCTCACTTGTCAACGAATGCAATGGGTAATTGAGTTTTTCTACGACTGAGGAAATTAGTCAAGTATAAAATAGACTTTCAGTCCGAATTTCGGTTCTCCATCCAGCCAACCTTGACTTGTTAAAAGTAGGGCACAACAAAATGTATCGTCCTCCAAGATGGTTGACTGATGATGATGGGTGTAGTGGGAAAAAATAGAGAAAACAACAATGAAAAATTTCTCTCCAAATCCTCATACGTACACACATGAAAAATAAACATAGAACATACTGTCTTGTGACATATTGTCCTTTTGAATGTGTGAACTAACCATGCACGACTCATAATGCGACAGAGTTTCAATTGTTATGGCCCATGTTAAAAAAATAAAATTCATGTGTCGTATTTTATGTAACATTGAAGGAACAATGACATTTTATTTTTATTAACATAACCTTGATGACATGAATTCCTTCTCCCTTTCTCTTACACACACTCCACAGTATAGATACACACACTCTCTCATTCTCAACTCCTCCTAAATCTCACAAGGTTCTTATTCCACGTTAAAGAGTCGTGTGATATTTATTACAAAATATTCCTCTCGAATATGAACATCCTTACCATCATCCCTCCCAGAATTTTCTTTGACTGTCTTTATTAAGTCATAATTCTAAAGTAATGACAAAGATTTTAACTCCCTTAGTACTAACTCAGTTCCCACTTTAAAAAATATGGTCTCTTTTGATCCTGTAAAAGATCCGACTGTAAAGTCTCAGTCAAAAAAATCTCTCCCTTTTTGTCGGATGAGGATTTTGTCAAAAATTTAATTCTCTTTAAGTATCCGCACTAATATCTAAATTAAAATTATTCACGCTGTCAATAACAGATTACAGTATGGATTTAAATAACGACAGTCTTGTTTTTCTCAGCAACCAAAACTAAAATTTCACGAGCGAATTACAGTAAATTAGATTGGAAAATGAAAAGTTCAGTCTTGTGGCTATTGTCTTTTAGTTTTGTAACCCTTCCGCTCTCTTTGACGTGATATCACGTTTGGCCCCGGAAGAAGTATTATTTTATTTATCAATTCTGGTTGTTATATGAATCCTTATTGCGGGGACAATTAATTGGGGAGCGAAAGGGTAAATTGTAATGACAAGAAGATTTTGGGGGGAGACGAGATTTAGTCGAGAGTGCTTGACGTCGCAACTTCTATAATTAAAATCCTGGTATTCAAGTTCAAAAAATTGTCAAAACAATTTATTTTGAGATATAATTGGACTGAAGAGAGAATGACGTGAGGGACCATGTAAAACTCCTTGTCAACTTTTATCTACATTGGTCACGCTATTAAAAAAAATAAGCTTGTTAGGAAGCACGAGCCATGTGAATTTACATAATTAATAAAATTAATTAACATGCGTATGTGTGTGTCGGACTCTGTTGTTGTTGTTGTTGTTGACACTCATGCTTTAGTCCGAGGATATTTTTTTCAAAATGTCGCAACTGATTGTCCTCTACATCAAAGTCAAAGTTGACACTACACATTAAGCAGCAATTTACGTATGAATGGTAATTAGAATCGCTGTTGTTATTGCTGTGGCGGTTAAAGCTGATCACCGTCATGTTATTTTACAAACAGTAATTTTCCACCATATCTTCAGTTCATTCAATTGACTCTGGTTGACAAATTAAATAAGTTATTCTGAAGAACCAGACAGCCAGTCATCCCAACAAAAAATGAATAATATTCTGTAGTATGTAATAAGAGTCTAACGTCAACGAGTTTTGTAAATAAGAATCGTATGCAAAAAGACAAGAAAAGTACTTTTGAAAATATTCAAGATTTTTATTAGAGAAAAAATCCGATATTATCATACATTTCATTATGTAAGGTCATCATCAGTTTGTTAAAACTAATTCCCGCATCTCTTTCTAAATGTCAGTTTTGTATATTTTGTGATGGAAGTAGATAATAGGATTTGAGTTTTTCTTTTCCCCAACACTTGATTATGTAACGCACAATATATAAGTAATTTGTAATTTCATATAATATTTTAGCACAAACATTTTTCCAAAGGTACATAAAACGTTTTTCATCTCTCTCTCTCTCTATCTATCTCTCGTTGTCCACTAATTTCACATTTTAGTTTTTTATCTATTTTAATAGTATTTAAGTTTTGTAGGTGTGTAATATATTAGGTATTTTTATATATGTTCTACTCAAGAAATGCATCGTGAATACATAATAGTGTGTTGATATCATAATGTGCATGTAAAGGTATGTGTGTTTCTATACTTTTTTCCTTGAGGATCAATAAGTAAATATGTAGCGTACGGTATGTAATAATAATTTGTTACTTATTAATTATAATAAAAATTAATTTCATATAACAGTTTCATAGTTAAGCTAATTTTCACTTTTCATTTCCTTCCATTTACTAGGTACACACGCACGCACACGTTCTCTTTACCCTCTTTTGGGCATTGTCCATCCAAGTAAAAGGTACTCAAATATATATTGTATTTATAGATTACGCTTTGGTAATTGAAGGCACAGGAAGAACAATTAATTATTTAATATAGGCATTCAAAACTTTTGAGAGTTGTACTCTCAAAAAAGGTCACTGTTTAATTGCATAGTGTACATTATGAATACCGTAAATGGCACTGACTCTTCCTACTCATCTTTCAGTTTCTACATGGGCACAATTGTCAGAGTAGAGGATTTACGGTATCATTGTACAGACTCTTGAGGTAACTCTCTCACTTTGTAGGATACATTTTAAAATAGTGATAGTTGTTTACAGTTGTTGAGTTTTTGTAAAGTAAGGAACAGATGTGGTCCAGTCCTCGTTGAAAAAAAAATGGATTTTTGAAATCTTGGCATCTCATTTTGGTTCAGACTGTGTGTGAATGGAGTCCTCAGTTTCTTCTTATAAAATTGTATTATTAGCGTGATGGTTTCCTCTCCACAGAGTTTATATTATGCTGGAACTGAACACAAGTTAATTGAAATTAATATTGTATTGTATCCGAGCTTCATTGTCTCTCAATTGAATCGTCACCCATTTTTGCTTGATCCCAATGTCACTGCGTTGTTGTTCAATGTAAGAGTTAAATGGTTAAAAAGAAAATTTCCTAATATTTTTTGTGTTTTTGTACAAGAAAGGTATCACAGTTTAGCACAGTCTTGAAGCTTAAAGCTGAATCGATTGATCATAATAATTATTATTATTATGATTAAAATCACTATATGATGACGTCATATTTTGCTTGCATGTCGGGGCATGGTTTGCCAATACTTCCATTAGTCTTTGTCTCTACAGGAGGGAAGAGGAAAAGACAAGAAAAAAACATGAATACAAAAAAAATGTCAGAATCTCCCGCATAGATATTAATTTTGAGTAAAAGCCACAATACAGATGATGACATACCTCCGATTCTAATTTGGAAATCTCAGTTTTCAAAGAAACATTATTGTCCTCCAGTGACTCGGATTCCTGGAAATAAAGAGAAGATTAACTATTTAGAATTTGGGGAATTTATTGCTGTGTAAATCTCAAGATGGGGGATTATAAAGAAATCCTACGCTGAGTCTGACGTACACACATCATTCCAAGAACAAATCAATTAATTATAATCATGGTCAGGGGGTTTAACGATAATTGACGCACACTCTCACTCTCCGAGATAACTTCATTAGTAGTATATGGACGAGAGAGGAGGAACAATCGATCAAAGAAATCTAGCTGTCAATTAAATAGAAATGAGAAACGTCGTACAAGTCATAAACAATTAAAAGATGACAATGCACATCTCGAGTCGTCATTTTTTGTCATGTATAGACAAAGTCAAGGGAAAGTGACATTGAAAAAACACTAATTAGAAACCCCTTATAAAAAAAGGTACTCTGAGAGTAAAGGTAGACACACGATAAAAAATTCATCAATATTATTTTTAAAAGAAATGTCTGTTGATATGAATTCGTCAAATTGTGATCATGGAATATTTTCAAATTTATTAGGGTCAAAAGTCAACCAAACAAATGTTCACATTTCGTATGGACTTTGATGATGACAATTTTATTTTGATTGAGTGTGAGTTCAAAGAGACGCTCAATTATCTATGGAGAGGGTCAAAGTAGGGCAATCAGTCATGATTACAACTTAGATTTAAGACTTTCGTCCTAGTTTCCAATTAAAAAATTTCAACAGTCAAAACATAAGTCAACTATATGTATTTACTATTGATTAAACTTAAATTGACAGGGAATGATAAATTGTTCAGTGACTCCTGCATGTCTAAAAAATTACGAAGATTATGAAGAAGGGATCAAAGGTGAGAGAATCATTTTAAAAAAATGAATGTCGTGGAAATTACCTGAACTAGTAGAATCGTTTTCTCTTTCTTCTTATTCCCTACGAACAAAATTATGCACAAAATTAGTGTCACTTTCACTAACCAATCACAAAATCATCCAAGCATAATGATTCAAAAATGCACTGATTAACTTTTTGGGAAAAATAAAAACTCACGGCATTTTGTGGCAGCAAGCTTATTTCTTTCTCTCCGTCTTTTCCTTCTCTCTTCATCTTCAGGTGTAAGCTAATGTCAAAGTGAACAAAATAAATTAGTACAAAAATTCACCCATTAATGTTAAATACAAGGATTATGTAATCAAAAGAAAACATGGCTTTTGTAAATTCTGAACTAAAAAAAATGAAACAAAGCCAGTGCAAAGCAACAGTCATATTGTAATTTTAAAATGTTATTTTTTTAAAAAATTTTCACAAGGATGGACGAACTCGGATAGGGTCAATTGTCGAAAAACTTTGTCAATTAACTAACTCTTGACCCTAACATTGCAAGGGTCAAGAGTATATGCAATATATTTGACTTTCGAAAACCTAAATTGTGTCCTGACGGATCCCACACCCGACCTTGTCCATTTCTAATAATTTGTATGTAAATCAAGTCACGCATTAACTCTGAACAGTCATTTTTAGCATTCTAATAGTAAAATTATGAAAGCTTTTTCCTATGATTACATAAAACTTGTCATTATCAAAAATGTAATTTTTGTAAGAATACATTTTGAAAGAAAACACAAGCTGCACACTATATCCATTTCATTTTTTTATAAAGTACAAAATAAATTGTTTAATTAATCTCTCAGACTCTAAGAGGGGTAAGTTGATTGGTTAAGAACAGAGAAAAATGAAAACATAAAAAAATCAATTAAAAACTGAGGAAACAATTAAAATTATTTTTTTTAACAAAAAAAAAATAATTTGAGAGAAAAGAGGAGGATAAACCTTAAATGGCGCTTGTGTTTCGGACAAAGAGTCAGTGAGTGAATACAAGTCTACCTCATCCTTCTTCCTCTTGACCTCAATCTCAGTCTTGAGGTCAAGTTCTCCCTTCCCACTACTCTTTCTCTTGGACTGGATGGCCACTTTGAGACTCTCTTTGATCATATGAGTTCGGATGGCTTGGACTGTGGGTCGGGGATTCGGAGTCTCGAGAGTAGCAAATACTTTTTTGTCTTCATCTCCTGTCCCACCACCCGGTCCATCACCTCCGATACCCGTCCCATTGCTCCCATTATGGAGGGTAGAGGAGGAGGGATTTGTTGGGTTGGTTGAGTCGAAGAATGGATTGGAGGTGATGGAGATAAGGGTATTGAGGATATCGGGAGTATTCAAGGAGATTGGAGTACTCCCCGTCGGAGGACCCTCCACTTGAAGCTTCCGGGCAGCATCGATATTTAGGCTCTGCATCCTGTAATTAAATTAAACAATTGATTATTAATCTTCCTGAACGCTCATCACATTCACACCTCTTCCTCCTTCATCTTAAAGTGTCTCTCAACATCCCCATAAATCTTTTGTATAAAATTCGCTTTTGACTCCATTTTTCATCCCTTCATTGCCATGATGTGTGCGTTTTTTATGTTATTCACAAATTGAGAGAATCAAAGAGAGAGAGAGAAAACATTTAGGGAATAATAATTGAGTCCTTCACTAACATATTCGAGTTATTAATTGTCCTCTCACATTGAAACATGGACCATCGTTATAATGATGCCATGACCACCCATTGTCTTCACTCTCTTCAATAATAATATTAAAACTGAGGTCGTAGACAGGATTATTGTGTGATAGTGTGTGTTCTACAGTTATGCCTGTAGAGAGAGAGAGAGTTCTCCTGTCAGTGAGAAAAACATTGCCGAATATTTTACATTTCAATTTGCATCGTGCACTCAGACACAATCACGAAATAATGAGTTGTGTATACACAACACAGACGAAAAAATTTGGATGGAGATTAAAGACATGTTTTTTTACACTCTCCATTGTACACACGCACACACACACATTGTGAGTGTTAGGTGTGTAATATTGTTTCAGGACGAATCAATCTTTTTCTTAAAATTTGCATGCATAACCTACAGACTCAATTGTTTGATTAAGGGACGTCTGCGTGATAATAACTTTTCTCAATATTAGTGAACAAAAATACACAGAATTTTTTTTGAATAATGAAAACTAATTCAGACTACAATGCTATGTAGAATGTCTAGTGTGGATTTGTATGAAGAAGGGAGGGAGGAGGAAATAATCGAATAATATTCATATTCCGAAGGTTGCTATTTAAAGGAAAGAAAAGAAGAATTCTCTTGTACACAAATTTTGAGGATGGAAATAGAAAAGGAGGAAATTTGTTAATGTTGGTAGATAATGAATCCATGACATGAAGAATCTCTTTTATAGTCAAAAACTGAAATAATCCTTCTCTCTCATCTCATCCCATTTTGTTTTTGATTGACTTGACTAATGCTCAACATAACAGTGTATTCTCCAAGCCAGCTATTCCAAGAAGGAGATGGAGAGCAGTTAGAAGATTTTGGATAATGAATGAGACACACACAATGAAATACAATGGAATAAACAAAAAACTGTACGTATTTATATACACACTGTATAATAAATGAGACTCATGTGTGTTTGTGTGTGTGTGACTGTATGAGGATAGAGTCGTGACTGCAAAATCCTTGATTTTAATCTCCCGTCATTTGCTCACTTAAATGAATTTATATATAATATAATATAATATATTTTTGGTTATTCATTTCCCTCCCGTCCACCACATCTACACATACGCAATACACATGTATTAGATGTACGCACACTGGGCGATACAGACATATGTATACTCACAATGAAGTTTCCTTCCCAACATTGAAATAAAAATCTTGTAGCTCTCTCCACAAATTTACTATTTAAATGTGTACTAGTAGGTCTCACACACACACACACACACCAATCCCTGTGTCCAATGATGTTCTACAGTTCATGATATTGCTAACATGTGTGGTTTGTCTCTTGTATTCTTGTGTGTGTTTGTGTGTAGCCTTGCCTCCTTTCGTCTTGGTTGGTATGTGTCGAGAGATCGTCAAATAATCGTAAAAAGAAAAATGTTCAGAGAGGGAGAGTCATACCGACAATTTTTTGACTGTGATCGTGGCCAAGCCAACATTCGTACTCCACTGTTTGTGTGTGTGTGTGTGTGTATGCTTTTTACATATGTGGGATACTACAGTCTCAATTGGCTTTTGAAAACTTTACATTATTTTTATGTTTATGAGTCTCTCTTGCAAAGTTTCAAACTCCCTTGTGTACCTCCACACTAGCGAGTGTACAGTCAGCCAATAATGTATCTTTGAACAGAGTCAAAATTTACATTTAAATGGGAGTTACCATTAGTTTTGAACTCAGGATCCATCACACACACAAGGAACAGAGAGACGACTTTTTGAGAAATACTACTCTCACTAGTATTAAGGTATAAACATGGAGGGACAGGAGATTTCAGAGGTAGGGATGAGTACAATTGTAATGAACAAATTCAAAAAAAGACTACCCAGTACAATACACACATAGCAAAATATTACAAATGATGCTTAACCCTCCATATACAAATATGAATGAACCAAACAAGCTGTAAAAATGTTTTGTGTGTATAAATGTTTCAAATGTTTGTATTTAAGTGTGAGTGTGTGTACGAAAAAAGTATGTAACATTTCTCAACATTGCAAAATCATCCTTTCGTTTTCCTTCCTTTATTTTATTACTATTAGTTTTTTACTCTTTACTACTTTGCAAAGTCATGGATATACATGAAAGGAGAGTATACATTCATGGAGTATTTATGTGTACAAAATTTTACTACAAATTGTACGCCAATACAGAATTGTTGGAAGATGACTTTTCCAAGGGATGCAGGTCAATTTAGTTAGGGAATTTCAACCATGACATGACTAAAGGCATTCTCTCCATGACCTTTACTACATGATTTGTGTATGTGAGTCACATTATGTATGCTATTGTTTTTATTGATGTTTTGTCGTTGTATTCATACCTGTGAGTGGTACAGTACCACTGGTACTTGGAGCTTTTTGATCCGGATTTTATGTGACACATGAATGAGAGGATATGAGGGTCTCACACACATATTTTAACTCGTTCATCGGCGGAAGAAACAAGTCGTAAAATTTTTTACAAAGAAAAAAACTCAAATGTTACAGAGGGAAAATTAGATGTGGGACGGATTTGTCATAATAAGGATTTTAAAGGGGTACACAATTCATGTAGTGTACATGTAGTGGAAAGAGAGTTATTGAGAGAAGGTTTTAAGTCTGATACGATCATAGTTGAAACTCCACACAAATACATAGAGAGACAGAGAAAGATAGGGAGAAAAAAAGGTGCGTGCATATATTTCTCCCTACAAGTCCAAATGTGATCATGTTGATGGTTAATGATCGATGTTTCAGTGTACTAATGACAATTGCTAATGGTCCTCGGTATAATATTTTATTACAAGATGTGCCAAGTCTCTCAACCTTCGACTCCTCTTTCCTTCTCCTCTGTACTAAATACTGTGTAGTCACTCTCTATACTCTACACACCTCCTCCTTCATAAATGCATAGGTAAATGTTAATTACAGAGAGGAGAAGAGAAGAAAGAGGGGGAGAATGTAAAGCACCACGTATTAAACAAATAAGGAAAGTAAAATAATAATTGTATTCAATTGAAAATATGGGCATGTTCTTCCTCCTTCTCTCATTCTCATACTCCAAATTTTACACTCGTATTTATGCATACTGTAGTACGTGTGTATTTTTGTATATTATGGAGGATTTACAGCTTTTTTACTTTGGATTTAAAAAATAGTAAGAATATTCTAAACTCATGTTGTACAGTGTGTGTGTGTGTTTGATGATTATCGAAGTGGAAGGATGGATAGGGATTGATGGTGGGGGTGAGTGTGAAGGTGATTTGAAAATGTATGTAACAGAATAATTATGTGCGGTTCTCGTATGAAAATAGTCAAAAGTTTGTGGGTGCAGGAGAGTCAGTTGGGATGTGCCTACACATTTGTGGAATCATATGATGGGGACGGAAATGAATATTTGATTTAGAGACTTTCTGGTTTCCGATTTCCGGCCCCCTCCTCCCCAAACCATTTTTTCTCTCTCTCTGTTTCTCTCTCTCGCTGTACACACAAAATGACTTGTGTTTGTAGTATTACGAAAATTCTTTCCTCAACAAAAAGGAAAGCCTTCAGACAAATCCTGTTGAAAAAGTTTGTGGAAATATTACACACAATTCATGATAGATTCTTGGAATCCTGCACTAAATTCTTCTCTACACACACACGTGTAAATCCACACACACAAGCAGGACAGGACTGTCCTGGTATCAATTAACGATCACTACTAATTAAATGCTAATCTGTCCTAATCTGTCTAAATTTACTATATTTAATTTAAATACAATGGTAGTAAAAGCTCTCACCTGTTCTTCCCATATGAATTTACAAGATGAAAACAGTCTTGACTTCTCTCCTCCTCTATTCTGATGAGAGCGTGGACTGCAATCTTTTCAAATTGATATTCAAAATCCCTATTTTTTTATTCAAATTAATGTCTATAGCGTGTGTTTAGGGACACCGGTGTCAACTTGCCATCGTCTCATCAGAGAATTGTTGGATGTAAATCAGACAAACGTGATTTCCCAGAAACTCACTCACTTAACACGTTTCTTCTCCGCTGTTGTTGTTGTCCGTGTACTAAGGATAAAGCGCAACAGGTGATAATTAATGAGCAATGTGATTCTCAATTAAATTTCCTTGTGTGTTACTTCTCTTCAACTTAATCCTGACACTGACACATAGCACACATAATAAACACACCTCAATGATGAATGTGATGTCCAGGTAAAAACTTTTCCATGGAATTGTTTGGTGATCTTCTCACACACTTTTTTTAATTACAACGATGTTCACATAAACTGCTTCAAACTTGGATTGTAGTCACAATGCATGTGAAATCCTGGAGTTGATTTTCTCAAAATAAAACTATCAATTAAAAGGATCAGCTGAGAATCAGTGTTAGCGGTTGAAAAGAATTGTTTTCCTTTGGAGGGAACACTAGGATAATTGATTGTGTGTGAGGCAGTGTCCCCCACTGTCAACACAAATAATGAATAATAATGACGAACTAGTGTAGTGTGAGTGTGTGTGTGACCCAATGAATTCTCAATGATAAACAAATAACAACACTGAGAAAATGGAATTAGTTGAGAGAAGATGAAGGGGGGAAGAGTTCCATTGGGAGGATTCTCTTTTCAGTGTTCTTTTTCTGTGTTAGTTGGAAGACGAGCCAAAGCCTACTGACACTTCAGCTGCTCTCCGTCTACATACACGTGGAGAGGCAACCCAAAAAAAATTACGTAATTTTCCTGCTCTCCCATTGGGTCCCCAGCTCTACTCCCACTAACTTTAACTGCACTAATGGTACAGTCAAACCTCAACTAATTGCCAAGTCTAATCTTCCTCACACAGGCAGGCACACAGGAGCCGCTGTGTCTTTTACTGTATCCAATAATTTCATTACAGTTCCGCTTGTGACAAACGGAGGAATTTCTTTTAAAAGTTTTTTCCTCAAAATTTTGAAAATAATTACACAACCATCATAATTTTAACTAATGGAGGTACGGGAGAGAATACATTCAACAAAAGTTTTCCTCTTTCAACTTATAACACAGAGTTAAATGTGTAGTAGAGAGATAGGGAGAGTACGCAAGGAGTGAATGTGCAAAATATTATTATAGCTAGTAGTTTTGCAGCGTGTGTGTATGTGTGTAGACTCTACACTTTGTAAAGAGAGAGACTTTTTTATGCCAACACACACACGTACGCCATTGACTAGATGTGCAAAATTCCCAAAACTTATATTTAGCATATAGTGTATAGTGGATCTTCTGAGTAGTGTAGTCTCCTTGTCTCTACTCTTCGAGCTTTGTAAATTACTCTGCGGTGCAGATAATATTTACATGGTGTGTGCTGTGTTGTGTGTGTGTGTGTTGGACTATACACGATTATCCGTATGGTTCATATCAGCGAAAAAAGCAACCTGTCCATAGACTAGAATGAAATGCCCATGTCTACTCTACCTACATTTTTCCAGAGGAATATACGGGGGATACACAAAAGGTATAACTATATATACATAAATATTAGAATTTATGTGTACATTGTTTTTTGCATCTTCACTACACACTACACACCACTCACTACTTTTCCTTTCTTGAGAGGTACACAGGTACCTCATCTTTCAGAGTCATAACGTATCTTCCTTCTATAATTTTCCACTTCAACGAGTCTTCCGTGTCATCTTAAGTATTCACTGCACATTCTACACACACAGTGTGTATTTGCTATGGCCATTTTCTGAGAAGAAGAAATGTGTAGAATATTTGCGGCCTGTCCCGACAATAGAAATAGAAAACATAAGTCAACTAAACTTTATCTGTCTTTAAACAAAGTCGATTCATCTGTACAATAATTTGTCGTGATTTTTTGAAAATTAACTTCTCTCAAACATGAGAAATCATTAAATAATCATTTGCCTTGTAAATGTTCATCGTGTGAATGCACAACGTTTATCGATTTTAATTGGTTGTATTTTGGTTCTCGCTAGAGATTTCCCAATCGTGTGTGTTTCCTGAACTGAGTGTGTGGGCGGATGAAAATGGACTGAGAAAGATGTTGTGGCCGCCGAAAGCTTGGAAGACAACTCGTAATAATATGATATAAAGTAGGCAATGTCAAAGCTGCATCCTGGTTCTGCTGACTTTGCCTCCTTTGCAACCCCGTAGTTGTGATTTTTTTTTCATCCCATCCCCCTCTATCTCTCTCTCTCTTAGCCTACAGCTTGACACATAATCATAATAATAATTTTATAGTAACATATAAATGGAAAAGAATAAAAGCAACAATGTCTTGAGATTATATGGTTAGCAGAGATGATTACAAAGAGCGCGTATCCTTCTCTAATACAATCTCATCTACTCTACACAAGTGAAACATAGACATTAGAATGAACATGGAGAAAAAAAAGGCGAAGATTGAAGATGTTCATTGTTAAACAACAACTGTGATACCTTAATGGAATCCTAAATTCACCTCCATATATTTTTGCAGGGTGCTTTGAAATCAAACCATTTCGTTTATCAATGGCCCAAATCTAAGGAATTAAATGGAGGAAATATGGAGACACCAAAAACCAATTTGACATTGAGTGGTCGATTGTGTGTTGATTTGAAGTAGGAAAATGTTGACCATAATTTATTTATAATCTTGTAAAAATTTGTATGTACAACCAGGAACAACAACGCTGCGTTTTTTTGTAGTCCAAATAAAATTTAATTAGTTTAATGTTTTCCTCTAAAAAGGTTTTGCGACGCAAGACTGCCAGAGAAAGAAACTTATGAGAAAAGACATTGACATTGTATTTTCATTGATTCTTAACTACGTATCATTTGACTTGTATGGATCGAATTTTGATCAACTAACCAGGGTATCAATACGGATCAAAATACAAATTCAAATTATTGTTGACTCATCCATTTATTATCTTTGAGTGAAGACACACTGGAGGAAGTACAATGTTCAAAAGACTAATCTGTGCAAAGTCTTTTGTTTTTGTGAATGAATGAATTTCACAAGTAATCTCATAATAGATTTTTGAGTGACCCAGACAATTTCTAGTCATTCCATGACGTCCTCGAATCCATGACATGGTCTCTCTCTCTCTGTGTTTATTGATGACATGGACGACTTGAATAATCTCTCTCCCCTCCCGACAAATGAATTAAGAGTGACGTGATGGAAAGGATCTAACATCCTTAAGTATTCCGATATACGGTTAATTTAGTGTTGAGTGAGTGGGCGATTTCACGACCGACCCACCGACTCCATAATGTATTCTATGCATGCAAAGGGAAACAATGAAAAGTGTGTACTTTCATACTGTGTGTGTGTGTGTGTAGGAGCTAATGTCGTTTTGTTTACGAGTCAACACGATACCAAAGTGGATGATGATGATGAGGTGGTAGGTAAAATATTTAAAATTGAGTACAATTCATTTTCCTCCACAATTTGTCCAGGAGTACCTCAAAACTATTTTCCAGTTTTTTTCTCAGACACACGCACACACACACCTGCATGGCGCGTCTCAAAGTCTCTTCATCCTGATGATCCAACCCTTTTTTTTCATTTGCCATCAGATGGGAAAAAGGGTTTTCAATTTAATTGTCTTTATGAATCAAGCTTTTTCTTCATAATGATGTAATGTGGGTTTGAGAATGTGTTGAGATGGGAGGAGGATGTCTGTCTCTGATAGACTTGTACTTTTTTCTCTTGTTGACGCTTCTCTCTCTCTTTTGGGTTTTTACTTTGGAGCTTGTTCGCTGTCAGCTCCAGCACTCAGACTGCTTGTCTTCACTAAATAGTATTTTTGCTGAATAAGGAAAGAAAATGGACTGTAATTTCTGATGAATGAGGTATAAATTTTTCACACCAATAGTATATACATGTGGATTGTGTGCTACCATGTAATGGACAAGAATGATTCTTATTAATCACACACACACAATCCCTATTAAAATTTACCAATTCATTTGAAATTCAGGGAACTTTATTTTTTTTGTTACCTCTCCTTTTATCTCATCCTTGTCTGTAGTCAGACATAAGCATTGAATGTATCCTTTCAATTTCCATTAAGATTTGTAGAAAAACAGCATTTAGCGTTTACACTATCCCTCCTCCTCCGTCCTTCTGCAGTCTGCACAATTTTGTTTTTTTTGCACCTTCTGCTAATATTCCCAAAAATGTAATTGAACAGTTTCATGGAGTAGAGAGGAACTAAAATTATTACTTTTTTATCATAATTTTTCCTAATTATTATTAGGAATTCAACTCGTGTCCCTTTTATCAACCAATTTTATCCTCAAACACAGAAACTCTGTCTTGACTGTGTGTGTGTATTTTGAGGGAGGGAGAAAGAGGCTTGTAAAATGTAAATGAGAGTCTTACATTTTGTACATGCAACTTTTGAGACTTTTTGGTAGTCAAGTTCCTCCTCCTCTTCTCTCTCTCTCTCCATGTTATTATTGTAGAGGTAGCACACACACTCAAAGTATTCAGTATTTAAATTCAAGTCGTCACATTAATTAGTTTTCTTTGAGCGTGTGTCAAATGTCAGGGTTTTCGTTTTTTGGCTTTTGGCGAGCATGTCTTGAGTGTGGCTGGCGTGAACAATATTTTTATTTTTCATTTCCATCCACCCTCCTCTTCTCTTCTTACTCCTCCCTCACCCAAACTTACCATACTATCACGTTCACTTTGATAAATAATCGTTTCATTATCATCATTTACTTACTTCTCCTACCAACTCATACTGCATTACGCCTCTCTCGCTCGCTCCTGCAAAACTCACACATTCATGTGTGATAAAATGTATATTCTTTGAAAATTTTACGTGCTTGCAAATTAAAAGTCTTAAAAGATCTTTTCATCTTTTTTCATACACGCTCTTTCTTCCAAGCCTCTCCTACATAAGTGTAAGCATAATCTATGCAAATCCACTGTGCACAATCTCTCCATGACATGGAGTCCATGTATGATGAAAACAAGGAAGAATACAAGTGTGTGAGTGGGGTATTATATGGAGTTTTTGGACAAAAACGAAAGTATGAAAATATATTTGAGTTTTTTGTGGTCATGTGACGAGGATGACTGGGGAAAAAATAATATGAGTATTTTCTAACACTTTTACTTTTCTTTCAGAAAAAAATGAGTAGAAAAAGATATTGTTATTATGGCATTTACTTGGAATACGGACGATTCATTGTGCCAGTGTGTACTATGCGTGTGTGTGTGTGACTAAGGTGAGTCCCTCTGGACTGCAAATGTGATGCAAATGTAAAAACAAATGGGAAATAATGTGGAAGGAGAGAGAAAGAGAGAGAGAATAGTGAATTTCGTAAATATTTGTTCAATCTATTGTAATGTAATTAGCAAGCTTGATTTATGATACTCACTTCACATTAGCAAATGGCAAATGACTCCAGCTATGGACTTCTCTGCAGTCCTACAATACCTACACTACACACAGAGAGAAACACGTATAGACACACACACACAAAGGGAGGAGTGGAGTTTAACTTTGTAATAATTACTGTTTTTGCTGGAAATTAGGACAAGTCGTAATATGCACACAAGTACTTTAATACATACACAGCCTTCAGAGTTACATAGGCAAATAGTTACATGTGATGTGTTTTGTGTTGATCATCCTGTGTGTTGTGTTATGGGATGATGCGCTATGAGTGCGTGAATGATACAAAATGGTAAAACTTTGTTTGTCCCTCTCTCACTCTCTTTATAATAGGGAATTTATGCAAAAATTCTCCTTCGTGAAAATTACTTTTCAATGCTAATTCCGTGTGTGTGAGACACCAAACTCCTGATCTTGATTGTAATTATAATTATGTTATTAGGATGCAGACAGGGGAGGAAACACACACACACACACGTGGCTTCAACAATTAAAATCATCCATTCGAGTGTGTGTGAGTGAGAGTGTGGGCTGAACAACTGAACAACTGCAACAAAATACTTTTCCCTAGGCGTAATATAATCACAGAAAGATTTATTACTGTTCGTGTACATTATTTAGTGTTTACACACATGGAATTAATCTTGTCATTCAAAAATATCTTCAAATTATCATATTTACAGACATTTACTTTTGGTCATTGTAAAAAAGTACACACAATACATGCAAAAAGAAAATTTGCCCTTTGGATTTCAAAATTTTTTGAGCAATACTTTTTTATCACGGAAAATGATTTCCACTCCAATTAAGTGTGTTATCTGCCATTGGAAAAAATGGAGAGAGTAATCTAATCAAAGATAATTATTGTGAATTTTCAAAGAATAATTATGCACATAACATTATATAATACTACATGTTCTCAAAATTCCAGTGCAATAATTGCACTGGGAGTTATTCAATAGAAAAAAAACCTCGTCCTCCGCTCATTTGTAAATTCCTGAAATGAATGAGAGCATGAAGAGATGTCATTCTAGATTGTGTGACAAACCTACGTCAACTAAAGAGTCTCAGAACGTCAATATGATGATGTGTTGTGTGTGACAACAAACAGAAGCGTGTCCAGCTATTCAAAGAACTAGACAGTTTAATAAACTAATTTTTTTGATAAGTTCACTCTCTTGCAGTCAGAGAACGAGGCTATTGACGTAGGGAATCTGTTCAGATTAATCTGGTAAAATATGACATCAAATAATAATGTTTTGATCCTTCCATTATGTACATAAACACGTCTTAATGTGGATGGGTGGAGGGTGTGAAAGGAGAATGATAAAAGAAGGGGAGAAAAAAGAAACCGCGACGATATTTGTAGTCAAATTAAATTGGAAATTAATTTTTTGTCCGACTCTCCGTATACGTATATTTTATTACCCCCTTTTCCATGTACAAACTCCTTTCCATACACTTTGTGTACAGAGTAGGAGTAGATAATCCGGGATTTTGTACATGGTACAATTATAATTAGAGCACATACAAAACAGAGCACAAGGATCCACTGTGCTTCGTATGTAGTAAAATGACAGTCGCAACCTCATTAATTAATTCTAAAATGCTCAAAAAATCCTATTAGTTCTATCATCATATTATGAGATCCTATTAAGAGTCTACGTAAGTACACGGTTGTAAATACAGGAGATTTGGGAGCAATGCTACAATAATCAGTGTGTATGGAATAATGTCAGGATTCCACCATGAATACAAACACACACGTATGTATTTACATGTATTAGTGTGTGCCATATAGGACAATTTTACAAGATTATCTCTGCTCCTTTTCCTCTTTTTTCCCTCTCTCTCTCTCCCTCATACATTTTGTACATCTCTTTGTCGGCAAGTTTTTCCCTCATAATATATTATGTCCTCCTCGTCCTCAGAACCCACAATAATAGTAATACTGATGTAGCCACTCACATTTAGTGTTGCAACCTATCATGGCTCTACATAAGCTGATAAGGCGACAGTAACTCACACATTCATATGAAGAGAGAGAGAGAGGCACGGATTTACTGTTCGTTCATGATTTGACATAAATGTGTATAATGTACAGAGATAAAAGGGAGACCTAAAACCGTGTGTGCATGTGTAAAGGAAGAGAGAGAGAGAGGGAAGGAGGGAGGGAGAAATGATTTCTGTGAAGGATTTCCAGAAATGTTGCCAACAATCTTTCTCCTTTCCCTCTTTTTTTGTGGTTGTCATCCCGTGTCTTTTCTCACCTTATTTAACCCCGATTGTGTGGACTTAACGAGTTAATCAATCGGGAGGAGGATAAGAGAGTTGAGTTACATCAAGAGTCAATAAATGTTTCTTAATCACACACACACACACACACAACAGAGAGAGTGTGGATGGAAAGACCACTCCACACCCATTCCACTTGTATCACACAAGTGTGGAATTAATGAGTAATACTCTCAATAAACACGTGCAATTCAAGAAAAACAAATGAGACAAGAAGTAACTATGTACAAGACAAGTGTTACTATGTGTGTGTGTGTGTGTGTGTGTTGGATACCGGTGTATTTTACTCCAAAAAAATTATATGAAATATTCACTGTAAGTTGAAAAAGAAGCTGCAGAAAGACGATGTTGTTCCATATGAGAGGAGTGTGTGTATGTACCAAACAAACAATGGAGAAAAAAATTGGTTTTAAATTTATCTGTTCACACACACACACATGTGTGTGTATGATATAGTGTGGAGTGTGATGAGAGTTGAAAGAAGCCTATACACGATATGAGGAGGAGAGACAGGGGAAGAGGGAGAGAGGAGTGTGAGAGTGTCATTTTATTTTATCCAGGATAGCAGCCTCCTTGTTCAAGAGAAGGAGAAGGAGGAGGAGAAGAATCTGAGGAAGATGAAATGAACTACCTACATGTGTTCTTCCGATTTCTCTCAAAGAGAATGTCAAGAGACAGGAGGGGGTGGGAGGGAGGAGGGCTGAAGAAGATAGAAGATACAAGAGCAGGGAGGCATGACAGTAAATGGTGGGAAAGAAAAATCATTAGGAGACTCGGGAGGACTGAGGTTGTACATACTCATGACATGTGTATTTATATGTGTACATACACTACACACACACAAAAGTTGACTAGGCTTACCTTGGAAGATGAGTAGGTCGGATAAAGAAGAAGAAGAGGAGGAGGATGGGAAGGAGGGGGAGGGGAACAAGACAAACAGATCGAGAGAGAGGATCTGGATGTTATCATCCAAAAATACACACTTTGACCTGGAGCCAAGAAGAGTCTCTCAAAACTCCGTCAGTCAGTCATTGAAGGGAGTTTGGAGAGGCAACAACAACTAACCCAACCACCAGGATTCCCTAACAAAGTGAGAGTGTGTGTGTGTGATTGTGAGTGATCATGAGGGAACTTGTTCATCTTCCCAAAAACTCCTTGGTTCCTTCACTTCTTCTCCTCTGCCTTTCCCTCCTTGTCACTGCCACCAATGCCCGGCCTGAACTGTATCCTTTTGGACCGGCTCAGGCTGACTTGACATTATCCAGGGATATTGACGATGTCGCTTCACCCGAGTATCGTCTCTCCACCCCCATCGTCTTCTTTAGTCAACTCTACAATTCAATATATGTAATTACTGGGAAACCGGTCCAGAATTTTTCACTCAAAAATGTTTGTGTGCGTGGGTGTTTTAATTAATTCTAATATGGATGTATTTGGTGTGAATATAAGGTCAATCAAAATGGATTAGTGTCCTTCTTGACGGATATTCCCAGTTTTGTGAATATCCAATTCCCATTGGATTACCCAACTATTGCTCCATTCTACTCGGATGTAGACACTCGGATTGAAGGGACAGTTTTCTACCGGTGAGTTCTATTTTCTCTAATTCTGTCAACATTTGATTAATCAAATCATAGATACATGGATGCTGTTGTGTTGATCATTAGTGAAACAGCGGATGCTGATTTACTGGGAAGGACTCGTGACCTTCTACGGGAACAGTTTTCGTCAGCGTCAAATTTTACGCCCAGGTTAGTCCCTTTTGATTGGATTTGATCAGATGTCCAAAAGCACGTGTTGGATCTGTGTATCTTAATCAGTTTTGACTGTCTTTGTGTAAAAAATGTAGCTCACTGTTCATTGTGACTTGGAATGACGTAGGATACTTTGACAGGAAAAGTGACAAGGTAAGTTCAGTTTTATGCATTTAATATTTAGTGATGACTGCTGTCAGTTCTAGGATCTACTGTCTTTAATTTCTGGTCAAGGGTTTTGCAAATTATACAAAGTCCACAGGGCACTGACCTTGTCAGTGCCAAGCACTAGTGTCATTATTGATGTCAATCATGTGTACTCCACAATTACATTTCAAGCAGTGAATGCCAAGGTAGTGAGGATGTAAGAAACATTGAACTTTCGAGAATGAGAATGTCATTTACCAATTAATGATATTTTGCTGTGTGGTGTTGAAGTCATTTAGTTAACCAAAGGAGAGTTATTTACGACCAAGTTGGCTAAACTAATTATCCATTTTGATGAGAGTGTTTCAAATTGTTTAATGAAACACAAGTGTTCAATGAGATTTTTTTTTTCTGAATCCGAAAAATGCCATTGTAGAGTGTCACTGTGAAAAAAGTTGTGGGGAAAAAAAATCTCCCGGGGGCCTCGACCCCGAACAGATGGTATAGAAGATACCGGTACAATAATTTGGCACATTTTAAAAGTCAGTTTAACTTAAGTTTACTACTTGTTTATGTTCCCAAGCCTGTTACCCATCTCTTTTCCCTCTCTTTCTGTTGTTTTGCCGGCTTTGAAGGATTTTATACGGATAGGACAAAAAAAGACAGTTTGCAAAGGACTGTAAATTTTAAAATGGTAGTCTTTTAAATAATTAGACTGTGACTATCATCTCAAGATGTGCACAATTTTTCTTTTTCCAGTTCTTCCATTACACACACCAGTCACCAGACATAAAAATGTGTCTCGTATTACAACATTTTGCAAACTAACAGATCGTGGAAAAAGTCCCTTTCTGTGTGGGCTTTCCAGTTCCCTACAGAGAGAAGAAGAGAGAATGGGAAAATGGATGATTTTATGTAATACACAGTTAGTTCAGATCATCATTTTCCAAGTTGTCTGTTTCATTGCAATGGTTTTTGGCAAACACACACGCAATTACACTGTAAACATTTGAATGGTTGATGGGCGTGTGTTTAATTCAAAATTATTTTGAAATGAACTGGAACATGGAAAAGAAAGTGTTTTCTCCCTATTACCACCCAATAAGAAATTTCTTGTTTAATTATTTTCTTTTGCAAAATTTATCCATAAAATGGATCTGGAAGGATTCTCATGTGAATTTTGCAAACATAATCAGTTGATGGAAATGGTAGTGAATTAGAAAAGCTACTAAGAGGAATATACACGAAAATTCAACTTTTTATTTCAACATTGAATGATTATTTTAGCCGTATGTATGTCTTAACTTTGGAATGTGTATTTTCCCAGTGTTTCCGTATTATTCTGTTTGTCAAGAGAGTGAGTGGGGATGTGAAAAAAATCCTTTGGGGGATGATAGGACACACAGAGCTGAAAAAATGGAAATAACAAGGAACGTCCTGGTTGTGTTGTAGTAATGAGCCAAATTAAACAACACACAATATGTATAAGTTATATTTTTAGGGTTTACGATCACAAATTTAGCTTTAATGACCAAAAAGTCTGTGTGTGGAACAACTACATGGAGAAATACAACATTGGAGTCTTAAATAGGGAAGGAAATGAGAGACGGAATTTAGATTTTCATGTGTACAAAATTAATTCCTACCGACTCCCATCTTCAGCTCACTAACTAGATATCTGTCCATAGGGATAGGGGATGATTTTATGTAGGGAGAAATGTTATTTCGGAAAAAGTAATTAGTAGGAAAAAAGTGTAATGTATACTTTGTGAAAATGAGGGAAAATAGTCTGAAAATGCAATTCTTTTCCCCTTCACAGTTGAATACGTATCAACTTGTATTGGCCACGGACGGTGGTGATTCGTACGCTTTATTTTTCTACAAGAAAATTGAATGGGTTCAGGGAACAGGGAAGAATCCAAGGTAATTTTTTAAAAATAATTCTTAAAGATGTAAAGTAAATAAAATCATTTTTTCCCATTTGTGAAATGTGTTTTGTAGCCTACCGGACGCCAAGGCTCAAGCGGGAATAATATCAGGGTCTGGGCCACACCACAGTCTGAGGGGCTCTGGGACTGATCAAGTATCAAGTCTACACAAGTGAGCATTTGTCCACATTCCTCTCTATTTTTCCTCCTTCCCTTTTTTTCTTCTCTTCCTCCTCCATTTAAAACAAGTTTAGCGTGTCAGTGCCACAAGCCGAGAAGATTACGATTGTACACACACACACACAAATTTAGCCGACTAATCGGTTGGCGGAGAAGATTCAATACAAATCTATAACACACACATACGCAGTACAAGGAGGGGAATCCTCTCCAGCTTACATTACATTACACCATGACAAGATTTTGAGCACTAAAAAGTGTCTGTGTGTTGGTTTTGGGGTGGCGGCATTTGTGGGCTCAAGTTAAAAGCTTGTTGTATCGTATTGTAGTTTAGTTTCGGTCAAATGCACACACACAGACTAGAGAGACGTAGAGAGAGAGATACACACGAGAAGGATAAATAATGATGAATTGGCTGGAGCTTGTAAAGTCATAAAGGCGTGCTGTGGTGAAGAAACAAAGAGGAGGAACTTAAAAAAGTTGTATGGGGAAAAAATATCTTTGTTATGAATTTGTTCTCTCTTCTCGAATTGTGTGTGTGTTAGTTTTAGAGTAGAAGATGAAGGGGGAGGGGACAGGGCTTCAAGTTATGATAACCTTCAAGAGAGAAAGAAGGGAGAGGGAGACCAGGGACGAATACCACTTTTCCGACACACAATATTTCAAAGTTCCACCCGCTTCTCCACCAAATAAATCACACCGGAAATGCTATGTAGCATTCTGGATGTTGAACCGTTGGCCACACTCTCGTCTCCTCCTCCTCCTCCTCAGTAGAATTTGAGTAGAAGCTCTGTGTTGTGTATGTGTGTGTTGGAAATTTAGACAGTTACTACTAGATATTTGCTGCCTCATTTGACGACCACCACACACAAACTTTGATTTATGAACTTTATTCCGTCATTTATATGGGCATTCTGTCGATACAATTTACATGGAGTCTGTCTAATCCTTCTTCTCCTCTCTCGCTGTTCAACCCCATGTAAATATTCATTACTATTTTCCATCCTATTTAACTCATTACTCCGGCTTGGTCCTGAATAATCGTAGCATTTTGTACATCCTTTCTAGTCTTTAGTTCAATATTTTGAGTAACTTTCGTCTAATAATTAATTTAACAAGATCGTCAATTCCCCTCGAAAATCCACAGTTAAATGTCCACTACAAGCAAACAATAGACTTTAAAATGTCAGAGACGGGATGTCAGAGAACAAATGTGATGCCATGTTTGTGTGTGAAGAATGTGTGAAGATGCAATGTTGTAATTGGCGTCATTCCTAAACAAACAAAATTCACAATTATTTACTTTTTCTCCTTACGCTACCCACCTATTCTTATAACTTTGTAGTGTATTAGACGTGTGTACAGTTGAGATAGTTTTTTTTGTTCTGGCTCCACTGCTTGTCTCTCCTCATTTTGTTGAGAGTAGAGGGAAGCTGGGGTGTCAATTATTCCTGTTCTTACTGTACTATAGAAACATTATAAAATTGGACTGATGTGTGGGTGTAAAGGATTTTTGGTGTGTGTTCACAAAATCGTTCTTGATTTGTCTCTTCTCAATTCACCAGTGCATTTAATACACTGTACGCTGCATTGTTGTAATCTCCTACCCGATCAATGTTTTACATAGTTAATTATTTACCTATTAAGTCAATTTTATAATGTATTCTCTTCTCTACTACACAGGCGTTCAAATTTTGGAGAGGATGGTGTTTGGGCGTTCCAAATTGGTCGTGTGACTGAGACAGTGGGTGAGCCTGACCTCAACGTTTTAGGTGAGGGCTTCTCTTTCCACAACTTCATTTTTTTCCCTCCTTGTTGTTGCTGTATGGAACATTTAGGAAAATTACTCGGTTGATTATTTTTTTCATAGAGTGGAAATGTGTGGAATGTGAATTTGGGAAAGAATTATACTTTGACATGATTGACTGATGAATGAAGTTTATTTATTGATCTTTGCCAGACTTTTTTAAAATATGTGAATTAAACCTTCGTCTTTGGCTGCAATTTGTCAATGCACACTGAAAGGGTTACAGTGAAACATAGTATGTCTTGCAAATTTTCGCGAAAATCATGTCTAGGGCATGTATAATCTGAGTCTGAGTGAATGGAGATTGGAGTCAAGTGCAAATTTGAGTGAACAGTTCTTTGTGTGTACATTACATTATAATGTACACACAAGACTGGGATGGATTGATAGATGATAAATACAAGTACTTGGCTCAAGATTGAACTTATTTTGGTGTGGAAGGATTTGTGTGATGGGAAATTTTTCTCTCATCTGTTTGAATAACCTCCGTCAATGTCAATGTTAAATGGTACAGATACATCATCCGAGACGAGTTCCTCTTGTGCCCTCGGCTCAACTCATTGCCACAGTCAAGCAGGTCAGTGTCCATTTGACTTTGTCTCATCTCCAGATTCCATGATACTTGAGAAAAGACAACATTCGACCTGTCACTTGTCTATAATTATTTTTAAATATTTCAGAGTGCATTGACTACGAACCTGGATTTTGTGAGTGACTTTGAAATACTTGGACGTTTCTTCTTAAGAAGAACTCAAAATAATCATCTCTTACACTTTCAGGTTGTGTCTGCGGTCAGGGTCACTACGGAAATGGACGCGTTTGTCTTCAAGATGGTACGTCTTAATTATTCAAAATGGACGTGTAGGACATTTTGCTGAAGTTTACACCGAATTTTTTCAGGAATCCCACAGAGAGTGACGGGGAAAGTGAAGGGAGTGTTGAACGGGATTGCTTTGGACGATTTGGATTTATTTTCCTACATTTTACCTGGAGATGGACGGTCGTACACAGCAATTGCCAAAATCCCTGAAAGACTGGGATTCGACCTCCAAGCGAGTGCAAATTTTTGCTTACTCATCAACTATGATGATTTATAATTAATTATTTATTTCTCTGGACAGACTCTGTCAGTGATTGGGACAATCATTGGTTGGCTATTCAGTACAAGCATCCGAGGAGCTCCGAACGGATTCCAACTCACAGGTTTGACATACAGAGAGCGACTTAATAAATTGATAAAGTTGAAATTAATTTTAGCTTTTCATACATATTTAATGAGACTAAAGCGACCATTAGCGATTTTCCTTGAAATAGCCTCTCCATATGTATAATCATAAATTATGGAGTGAGAGAAAGAGAGAGAGTGGAGAAATAGAGGGAGAGTTAATTGGTCGTGAGGATATTAATGAGCTGATGATAGTGTAATAAAATTGATGGTAGGTCGTCGTCATTATCATATCGTATCATCGATGTGTAAAGTTTTACTTAATAATTGATGGTCTCGATGTTAATGTATGTGGAATGGTTAGGCGGTGTGTTTAATTACACTGGAGAGGTTTCCTTTTATCAAACGGGTCAGAAGGTGACCATTAATCAAAACTACTACGGTTTGGATGTGTTCAGGTATGTACTTTACATGACCCTCATTCATTGTACACTACTCTACTAAAAATCGGACTGTCTAAAGGAATTAATTTTTATTGACAAATTTTATTGTTGTCCAGTCACTTGAGAGTGGACACCCGGGTTCATGGAGGCACTCCTGTTGTTCCGTAAGTCTTTACATTTTTGGAATATCATAACACTGGACAGTTCTAATGAATGACAATGACGTGTGGGTGGATTGACCTTTCCTGGAATTTCTAATTAAAATAAGGTACTGATATAATGTATATTTAGAGTCGGGAAGTCCATCGAGATCAATGACTATGAGATGCAATTCACTCGTGTCTCACCCGGTATCCTCCGCTCCCGATCCTCTCACAATTATGTCATCGAGGGGACTTCACATGAGAATTCTTTCAGTGTCGAGCAAACGATTGAGTACACCGAATGTCCTTGGGTAACTTGAATTTATTATACATCTTTATTTTAGATTGTAATGAAGACACGACCGGAGGCCCCCGAAAACTGGTTGCGCAGTGAATGAGTTTTGACTAATTACGACAAATTACATTGTACACACTACACACACACACACACACATGGATTTATGTGAAACTAATATTTAACAGGCTTCTCCCGTTCCACCTGAATTGGAGACGGTCAAAATGAAGGTGGGTCGAAACTACATTGTGTACGATGTTGCACAACAAATTGCACGCTTTGCAAGCTCAAGTCAGTCCATGCCAACTGAAGGTAAAAGTTCTTGTCTGTTTTTTTTGTTCTTCTTTCCCCCTCCCTCTTCTCTTCTCTGCTTATGATATTTCTTTTAAATACATTATCCCAGCAACATGGTAATTGTAGTACACGTTATTTTGCCGTAAATTTAGTCATTAATCATACATGATCGCTATACAATTTTCTCTTTCTCTCATTTTTTTGTGTTGTCTGGAATTTGTGCAACTTTTTGTCCTCTACTTTTTGTTTCTCAAAGATACACTTTACTAGTGGAGTTCCCTAGTCTAAAATGTAGTTATTTTGCTTTTTCATATTATGCAAAACTAATTTTTTCTTTCTTGTGTACGGCGTAGTCCCGACAGACCCATGTAAATGTGATCGTCCGAACAGTTCTTGTGTCGTGGAAGGGGACAATTACAAATGTATCTGCGACCTGGGGTGAGTCTAATGATTGTTATTAAATTTAGTTAAATAATTTACGAGTACAATCTAATGGTGTAATCTGATGTGGTGAAGGTATGAGGAACAACTGAACTATGAAGATGAAAATCCGTCTTCAACTGCCCAGTGTGTTGACATCAATGAATGTCAAATTGGGACATCAACTTGTGACATCACAGCTCGTTGTACAAATACTCCTGGGTCTTTCCGGTGTCATTGTGAACCGGGTTATTCTGGAGACGGTTTCACTTGCTCAAGTAATTTTGATTAATAGTGATTGATTGTGATTTGTCTTACAAAAGGTTTTCTTTTCACTGACAGCTTTTTAAAAAAATGTTTGCAGAGATCTTCACCTGTGCTGACGTTCAGTGTGGTCAACATGCAGAGTGTTACACTCTTTCTCTGGGAGAACCGGAATGTCGTTGCTTACCCGGGTACTACGGCGATGGAGTGTTTTGCTATCAACAGACTGACACTGGTCCAGAGATTACTCATGGTAAAGAATTTTGTATTTTAATTGTCATGAACATTTTTTTGAAATAATTTTGTTTCGAAATCCAGGATCTGCTCCAGACTGTAGACAAGTCAATATTTGTGACCCGTTTGCAGAGTGTATCTTTAGTCGGGCGAGTAGTTCCTACATTTGTAGTTGTCGATCCGGTTACACCGGGGATGGAGTCATTTGTCTTAGGGATACAAATGGTGATCTTTCATATTTCTATTTTAAAAAAATAATGGATGTTATTTTAAACAATGTTTGATAATTTTATTGAATTTTGTGTAGAGTCTTGCGATATTGAGAATAATTGCAATCCTCAAGCTGACTGTAAACTTGACGAGCAGATAAATGAGTACACTTGTGTCTGTCGACATGGATTTTATGGGTTAGATTTTGTCAAAAGATTAATTATAAAAAATAGCAAGAATATTTATCCTGAGAAATGTTTCCGGGAATGTTCCTACATGGTTATATTTCTAATGATAAAATAATTTTTAATACAGGGATGGTTACACTTGCACGAGATCCACAAACATTGGAGGTAATTCGCATAAAGCTCATGTATCATTTGATGAACTGTTTTATCCAACCTGTAATATTTTGTAGAGCCAACCGAACAGATCAAACCGAATTGCTTGCTCAACTACTGTTTCTGTCCAGCTGGATATGTCTATGAAGACATTCGTCACGAATGCATTCCTTCCGATGATTCTAGTACAAGTGAGTATTTCCCCAAATGAATCAATTTAAAACCCCCCAATGTAATCTACTTATGCATTAATCCATTTTAAAAATAATCCCAGTCTCTGCAGACACGTCTTGTGAGATGAATCCAACCATTTGTAATCACAACGCAAATTGTGTTTTCATTCATAATGCCTACTCCTGTGTATGCACACAAGGCTACACTGGAGATGGAAGACAGTGTGAACCACAAGGTAACAATCATTTTTACTGTAAAAAAATCCCAACACGCTCAAACTAATTATCTCATCGTTAATGTACTCAAAGTGCATATTCCAGATCTCTGCTCAAGTCATTCAGAGTGCAGTCAACACGGAGAGTGTGCCTACCTTGTTAATGAACAACGTTACTCTTGCAGATGTCGAGAAGGATTCGATGGTGTGTGATTTGTTTTTTAAGATACCAATTGAAGTGGTTTGATTTTTATTAATTAATTTTCTAAACGTAGGAGATGGGAGGGATTGTAAACCACAGGGAAATGTTGGGTGTGAAGTTTTGCAAAATTGTGACATCAATGCTGTTTGTTCGTGGGATGCAACGACTACACGTTATGCTTGTGAGTGTAAGAGAGGATTCAGAGGTGATGGACTAACTTGTGCGGAGGATGGTATACGATGCAAGGAGGTGATTTTTCATTCCACAAATTATTAAATGACTTTTCAATCGATTTATTCAAAAATGTTTTCTTCCATTATATTATAAAGGGTTTTGAGAGTGATGGGCACAGTTGCCGGCCAACAGTGCCCTGTTACCAGGATCGTTCTATTTGTGACGCGAATGCTGAGTGTGGTCCAGTTCAGGGTGGTCGTGAGTGGAGGTGTCAATGTAGAGAAGGTTACAGGGGAAATGGGTACGAATGTCAGGAGGAGGCACGGCGTGATGGATCCTTACTATTTGTGACCAAGGGAATGTCTCTGATCAAAGTACCCTTGGAAGTTGGTGAAAAATCGGATCCTCTCATCGTGGAACCATTTCAAACTGCCATTGGAATTGATATTGACTGTCCAGCTCAAAAAATTTATTGGGGAGATGTGGGGGGTAGAGCAATTAAAGAGTGTGCCTTCAATGGATCAGAGAAAATGCCGTTCTTGGACAGTGGTCAGTATTTTTATTTTTAAAAAACACTTCACTGTATTTGTGTATGTACTTCTAAAACGTTTCAATTTTTTAATTACAGATATCGGGTCCCCTGAGGGGCTGAGTATAGACTGGAGCTCTCGCAATATATACTGGACTGACTCAATGAAGGATACAATCGAAGTAGCCAATTTGGACACCAAATTGAGGAAAACACTCATCTCTACTGGCCTCGTGAATCCTCGTGGGATTGCAGTTTATTCTCGAAGAGGGTAAATAATTAATGAATGTACAGTACATATTTTCCATTCTTTAAAAACTGACTAATGACTTGGAATAATTAATTAATTTGTAGGAGACTATTCTGGAGTGACTGGAATCGAGATCATCCCAAAATTGAATTTTCTGGATTGGATGGTAAAGACCGGGAGATTTTGGTCAGTGACGGGATTGCCCTACCCAATTCCCTAGTTGTGGACATTTACAGTGACCAACTTTGTTGGGCTGATGCTGGAACTCATAAGATTGGTAAATGTTATTAAGAATAAAGGAGAAGCAAAACAACAACAAACAACTTGTCTAGCCTCCATCCATTCATGAAATTAATTGAACTCATTAAAAATTCTAATTTGTTTTTGTGCAGAGTGCATCGGGGTTGATGGACGGAATCGACGAGCACATGTACTCAATGTCAAGTATCCATTTGGTTTAGCTTTATCCCCGGACACTTTCTACTGGACTGATTGGAACACGTACAAATTTTTTTTTCTCACTTTCCCAAACCTGTTTGATTTGTACAGATGATCATAAAAATGTCAAAGAGGGGAAAAAAGTATGGCGGAATTTCTCTCGACGCTCCTTTTTAATTATGTAATTTTTGTAGGAAAGCAATTGAAAGTGCTTCACGGTCATCAGGCGTTGCTGGTTCCAGTATTCAGGTTCCTTTGGGAGGGACGGGTAAATTGTATGGCCTTGTCTTAGTTCCTCCTACATGTCCAGCAGGTGTGTTTTGATCCCCCTTAATTGCTGGTGTCATTTTAATTACGGGAGAGAGGTGGAAAAACGTTTCTAAGTATTTTGGTGATTGACTGGGATTTGCAGGGTACAGTCCTTGTGACTTCAATCCTTGTGGAGCCAATAGACTCTGTTTACCTAGTGTCCGGGGAGGTCGAGTCTGTACTTGTCCGGATGGGGCTGGGTCTGACTGTCAAGAAAGTCTGTAGTTACTCATTTAACTTTAACTTTTTTGGAAAAAAAATTAATGATAATTATAACATTGTAGACGATATTATTGGCCAATTGTCATTTCCCGTCTCCTTTCCCCCTTCCCTTCTTAATCAATTGTGTACAATCAATACAATATTAATTAAATAGACGATAGTTGCTGATTTTTGATTTTTTGCAAAATGTAAATATTTGTACAGAGACTCTCAATCAACAATTTTTGTGTCAAGTTTTAATTAATTAATCACCGTCTTGTCCTTCTTTATCTATCTGTCTCCGGTTTTCGTATTTTAACTTGGTTTTGCTTTTTGTAAATATATAAACTTGTTTCTATTTTGCTTTTTGTATATACAATTTTTTTTGTTTGACTTCTTTTTTTCCGTTTCAAAGTGGTAAATTTTTGATGTGTACATAAATCATTCTGTTGTAGCGAAATCAATTTCTAATTCTTTTACTCTATTTCTCTTTTTATTTTTAAAAAAGTGTTCAACAGCTCTATTATACATGTAATTATTGAGTATGTTGTGTCGTCGTGGATTGAGCAGAATGTATTATTATTTGAAGAAAATAAAAATTGTCTCTCATCTCTCATTATCTACACTAATTGCATTTTAATATCCAGTCATCCTTTGACTTTCTCTAACTTTGTTGTTAAGAGAATGGTAAATTTAGAGAATCCCAAAATTTAAGTCTCCGTGCAATGTCTTCGTTTTCTGGATTCGTTTTGAATGTTCCATTGACATTCAATTCAATATATTTGAGAACAGAATCTTTTGGATTCACAGGCTTCCATTTGTGTCCATTGAATTCCACGGATTTCCTGGTTTTTAAAATAAAAAAATCAAATTGATTGGGCTATTCGTTCGACAATTTTTCATTGATTATTATTTTAAAAAAAATATTTAAAAGAAAACTCACTCATCCTTTGCAAAGTCACAAATGAATTTGACCAAATCTTTGGAGAATTGGTAATCCCGATGACCCTCATTGATGACAGCAATAAAATGCATATTGAAGAGAAGACTCAATTCATCACCTGGAAAATAAAACGAACTCTTTCAAGTAAGTGACCCCAGTCCATTTAAATATTTGACAAAAATTAATTTACCATGACTGGGACCAAATGTAGGGACTTTCATGTCAAGAATGGACGTCTGGACCCATCGTTTGAGCATTCCATACAAGTATTCGAGGATTGGTGGGATTTTTCCATTGGGTGTAATGGAGGTGATCAACTGATATGCAGAGATCTTGGGTTCATAAGTCAAATAGTATAAATACACAGTGGAGTACTGTGCTTGTGTCTTTGCTGCTACAAACGTGGGATGAATGAATAGTCTGGAAATTCATCGTTAAAGAAAATTTAAAATGGATTCCTCCTACTCATGAAAAAATGTGTTCCTCAAAAATGAAAACATACCTGTCACTGAATAAATTGGTAATTTTATGAGTATTCTGTTCAATATCCAAATTCTCCACATCACCAAAATAAAATTCTTTGATTTTCCTCGTGAGATTCACTCTCTTTCGGTCATATTTGAGCATGACGGGGAAAACTTCCAACCAGTCTTCATTTAATTTTTTCAAACATTTTGGATCTCGAATGATTCGAGAAACGTACAAAAGTCCTTCTTTGGACACTACACCAGTAGCCCATGGAATTCGTGTTATGTTTCCTTTTTCTACCATTTCCCTCGGATTTTGAGCCATAAATGCCCGGCTGTCGTCAATGACTTCGACAGATGGGACGAAAAAATTGTATTCACTAGTAACTCCACTTGGTATAGCTTCTGAAGCTTCCCGATGTCCCTCTGCTAGTAAGTGATCATCTACTTTTCTTAAACAGTCCACAACTTCGGACACGTTTTCAGAATTACATCCGAATTTTGATCCAAAATGTTTGACTTGACCGATTTTATCCGTCGTTGACTCGTAACGTCGCATAGCACTCCCTGACATACTCATTGCTTTACTGAACAGTCCTGTCATATCGAATAAGAAAGAAATTAATGATTTCCTTTTCATTCAATTAATTTTTAATTAGTTTACCTCTGCTTTGCGGGGATATTACATGGTAGTGGACAGCAGCTCCTCCAGCAGATTCTAAAAAATTAATTCGAAATTACTGAAAAACTAACAGTATAATTAGAAATATAATTAAGATGAACAACGTACCTCCAAAAAGAGTGATCTGAGACGAGTCCCCACCGAAGAATTCAACATTTTGTTTAATCCATTTTAGAGCTAGTGCTTGGTCTTTCAGTCCTTGATTGCCTGTTCAAAAATGATCGGATTACACTTCAAACGAAAGTGATTGATGAATGACTAAACATCACATTCAAAATGTCACCTCGAACGAGACCATCCCCAGTCGACAAGAATCCAAGTGCAGCGACTCTATAGTTTAAAGTCACTAGAATGACGTCTTCATCTAGAATGTAAGCGCTTCGATACAGATTTGAGCTTCCACCCATGAATAGTCCACCATGGATGTAGACCATTACTGGTAACTTTTTAACTGGATCCACCCTCGGGGTGAAAACGTTTAGAAAAAGACAATTGTCGGACCCCACAACTGTTCCCAGGACTAAAACTTCTAACTGAAGACACTCATCACCCAAATGATCCGCAATGAGAACTCCATCCCATTTCGACACGGGTCTTGGATCCTAAAGGATTTTTCAAAAACAAACTTTCATTTTACACTGTTCACAAAACGTGGAGCTAATTGACATTCGTCAGTGCAATTCCATAGAAAAGTTAGGAACTTTTGGTAAAAAAAATATTGGAAATGAGATCAAACAGTCGCCTGCCCTTTTGTGACGAAGTGTGATTTTTTTTTTTATCTTTTTCTCTTTCATCTTTTCCAATATTTAATATTATTTACCTCAAAACGAAGTTCACGTTCAGGTGGTTGAGCATAAGGGATTCCGAGATAAGAATAAAATTGTTTTCCCCCTCTCGTAGTCTCTACTATTCCCCTGACCTTTCCAGTCAGAGTGGTCACAGTGGGTCCAGGGAGAGGTTTGGACGTGTAAAAATATAATGCAGCACTCACAATCACAATAGGTATCACATGTTTCATGGTGGAAACCATCTTGACAGTATAATTTTAATTTTATTATTACAGTAGGTATAAAAATATTAAAATGTTTCTTTCCCGTCCAAATTTTTTGTCCCCAATGGGTAATCAGGATTGCACCATCCATAAAATAGTTTGAAACAAAAAATCCTACCCACACACACAGCCATACTCAGCTCCTGCTTTTGATGTTGATGTTTAAATGGTCAGATTCTCACTGATTAAGTTTAAAGATTTGAAGCTACTACTGTATTTTGTTCTTGCTGGACTTGTCATGAAACTCACAGTGAACTAACACACTCGACGTAGTCTGAGGATGACAAACTGAAATTTATGATAAAAATTATTGTACAATCTCCACCATAGCAGTCAAACTATAACGTCGTGGTGGTGCAGAATTACAAAAAACACAGACACAAAAAATCCACTTGAATTAGTGGAGAGGACACACTCTACACTTTAAATGACTTTCAAATGGTGAATATCATTCATCTTTCCTTGTCATGTTGAAATGTCGAGTATTAATTTTCGTACATACTTGTTTACTCATTCTGAGCACATGTTGTCTACACACTGACTCGTCTTGTCTTGTAGAAGAAAAACCTGTACACACAAGGCACATGCTACTTAACTAGTTATTGAAATGCAATCACAACA
>WJFB01000522.1:0-57613 GCA_009870185.1 Pygmarrhopalites habei
CGGACTGAGGAAATTTTATTCGCCCATAATTCTTTCAGATTCGTCATCAGCACCCTCGAATTGACTAGTGGACCAATTTTCAGTCCGAAATTTAACGGACACCAGCCTAGTGTTCCTTGTCAGTCAGAGTGGAATGGACGTGTCGTGGTTTTCCAAGGATATTGAGAACAGATCATGAGAACGGGATGGATGTGTGTGTGTGTGAGTGTACAGTACATACACAAGACGAAGGACTATGAGGACTATGAATGCATATACAATGCAGGAGTTCTATCTCATTTTCTGACGTGTCTCTCTCTCTTCCTGGCTGTCTATCTCTCTGGCTACAAAAGGGGAATTGAGAAACGCTAAAACGTCTATATAAACCTAAAAAAGCCTTGGCTCAGGAAATTGTTGGCTGTGCCCTGCTGCTCCTCCTGCCTCTCTCTCTCCTTCTCCTTCTTCCTTTCCTCTTCCTCCTTCTTCTCCTCATTTGATTTCAAGGATGCCAAGCATTAGTATACAGCCTTTGGATGAGTTGAAAGGACGTGCATTTTCTTGAAGAAAAACTTTTTTCCTCCACACACACACACTCCACTCTACTCTACTCTGCTCTTCTTCACTCTCCTCTTTACTCTAGTCGTCTGCTGTCCTGTCCTTCCCACGTTTATAGATTCTCATCCCATCTCAACTTTTTCCCAAAATTTTTTTTCCTCTTCTCTCTCTCTCCCTCTGTCCTCTCCAAATTCGAATTGCATTCATGGCAGCCCTTTTACATGTATACATACTAGAAATTTGAAAATACGACTTGCACACTCTATCTCAGCAGGCAATATCATCAGTTTTTTTCTGTCAGTCTTTGTACTCGTATCCTCACATTATTTTTGAGGATGACTAAAATAGACTGTCAGAAAATTGTCTCCCATATTTAATCTTAATCTTTATGATCAGGTTAACCAGAATTATGTACCAGTTTTCTAAATACTTTTCTAATGATCATGGTCAAGATTTTGAACTTGGTTAACTTGAAAGACGCGAAAAATGCAGCTTCGCTTCCTCTGTTTGACTGAATGATGATTTTCTACTGATTTGGTGAATCTCAAAGATCATACAAAGATGATTAAATTTAAATTATTTCGGTTTAGAAAACACTAAATTATATTTAACTAGTTGGGAGTCACATCATATTAATTTGATTATAATTATTAGTTCCCAAGTGTGGAAAAGGGATTTGACGAATATTTGTATTTAATTTAAAATTAAATCTAGGGTTTGTATTAAAAATCCACACATACATTATAATAGACCTCAGGATTAAGTCCCAGAGAAGAGGGGGAGTAAGATGCTGCAACCAGAGCTGAAGCGGCTATTTCCACTCTCTTTTCACACACACACACATACACGTATATTTACCTTGGTTTCCCCATAATAGATATTCGTATACGAGGAAATTGCACGTGTCTTAAGCTGGAGCTCTATCGTTAGTTGGTTTTCCCTCTTTCTCTGTCTCCCTGAAAAGTGGAGGCATAAAGTATAGAGAGGCGAGTTGTCGTTTTCTCTCTTGCTTTTGTAGCAAGGCGTTGATCATAATACACCATCGCCTGTACACTATAATGTATATATGTATAGTGTGTGTGTGTGTCTTCTTATATAGTAGTTGGAAAGAGATTGGAGAATAGTAAAGAAGAAGTAGGAGGGAGAAGAAGAAGGTTGTGTGTGGAAGGGAAGAAGGGGAGAGGGAAAGACAGAGGCAGGTTTCTCTTTAATCCCACGTACGCCGAGAGAGTAGGATTTGACACTCGTTTAATTAATTTCAGTAATGACGAAACGCGCTTCTAATGACAGGCACGAGCTAGAAAATTCTCGCCGATCGGAAAATTTTCATAGAAAAGGGAGAGAAAAAGAGGAGGAAGGAAGGACTGCCTTTAAAAACTCTCTCTTTCACTTTCACTCACAAACACTTTTGGCCTAAACCTTATTCATTAATTCCCTGCTATCTCCCCCCGATTCCAAATTCCAATTAGTTTCTTACACACTCTCTTCGACTGTGCATTTTATTAAAAAAAATTTAATTAGTATGAGGTGAGCACATGCCCACCTCAGAGAACAACTCTCTCTCCCTCATTGACAACTCCTCCTTACATTATATTATAGTCATTCCCATTTTATACGGTGTATGAGAGCTACAGTGTGAGTGTGTGTGTATTATTAGGGGGACCTGCAATCCTTCATGAAACACAAGGGAAAAAAAGGGAGTACAATTCAAATCGAAAGGAGTTGCTACTCTTCAAATTACTACAGCTATACTTATATATATATATGTAATATTCAACACCTACATGGATAATCCTTTCCTCCTCTTCTTCAGTTCTCTGTCTCCTCCTCCTGTAGTAATTAAAACAATGAAAAGTGCCATGCACTCTTTTCCCTCCACATTATTCATGCTTGGACGAGTCAGTACAAAAGTCTCTCCCCCTAAAATCGTAAATACTCTTCAGCACACTACGAACTACACCTCCTTCCCCTCTTTTCGGAAAGCACCGACAAGTGGAGGAGATGCAGGGATGAGTAGAGGCAAGTGTGTGAGGAGGGAGTGTGGAGAGGAGGAGAGAAAAATTAATACATTTATAATCAACAAATTTAATAAATTTAATAATATAAAAATTCACAGAGAAATTTGTGTACTCCAAAAAATTCTACTCTCCTCTATTCACACTCTCCTCTCTCGTGTGTGTGTTGAAAAACTTTTGTAAGCCCTCCTTACACACACACTCTGTTCCCCTCCCCTCAATCTCTTTACTTGGAAACTTTTAGTTGTGTGAATTTTAAATAAGTACAAAATTAATTTCTCTCTCTCTTCTCCCTCTATAAATTATAAATCCTGGATCCTATTGGTAAGACACGGCAAACAATTGTTGTCAGACAAAAACAGGGAGAGAGAGAGTGAAGGAGAGAGACAGGAGGGAAGAATGTGAGGGTAGTCAGAAAAACTCGGAGGAGATGGATGCCAGTTGAATGGGGGTAAATATGAGGGAAAACAATGTGAAATCTGATCAGAGAAGACAGACTGTCAGTCTACTTGTAAGGAAGACGAACACACACACTCACTCTCTACCTGTGGGATCATACGACAGTCCTACAATACAGTAGTATACATGCAGGCAGGCACATAAAAAATATTTTTATTATACAGTCTTCATATACTATGTATACAGTAGCCCTGCATCATACACTTGAAGCTTCAAGTTAAAGTGTCGATCTTGATGCGTTCTGTCAACAGGTGCAATATTCAGCACACACACACACAAAACCCCTCCAATAGTGGAGAATGAAAGACAAGACTTTGTGAGTTAAGTTTCTTTTCTCTCTATGATTCTCCCTTTCTACTAGAGAGAGAGAGAGTTCCAGTTTTAACTTTCTTCTTCTTCTCTCCCTCCTCCTCCTTTCTTCCTTTCTATTGAGAGAGACGCACTCACATCTTTTATTAAAGTTTTTGCATTGTTATTATCATGAAGAATATCTACTCAAGTGAAGCTCCAATAACAGCCGGAAAGAGAGAGAGGGAGAGAGGAGAGACAAGTTCTTTCGGGGAATCACATCGTTCTTATTCACTTCTACTATTTCTAATATAGAAGGAGGAAGAGAGACTCTCTCTTTCACTCCCCAAGCCAACTCGAGTTGATAGAGAGATAGAGAAACTTGTGTGCCTCTCTCTTCATGGATGTAGCTTCAATAGGAATGTTTACATGGGACTGTGGGGTGGCCGAGAGAGAGAGACAGAGCATATTAGTATTTTACTTAAAAACTAAACGAGGGTGAACTTCGTCTGCCATAGTTCAGTAGCCCCTTTTTTGTACCCTAGCAAGAGGGAGAGAGGGAGGGAGAGAGCATACATAATAATGTATATGCATGATTCTCTGGGACTGGAAAAGCTTGGAGTCCCATTCAGCCCGCAATATCATCTTACTTTGATACTCATTGAATATTTTCCCTCCTCCCTCCTCCTCCTCTCTGGGTGAAGAAAAACGTCTACTTTTCCTCATTTTCCAACATTGACTACATTGTGCTCTCCTCCTCCTCCTCTCTGCTCTACTCTCTGCTCTCTACTCCTGTAGAGTAGAGTCTTGGGTGAGACTTGATCTTCCCGATTTCAATATATACAATGTATGTATGTGTAAGCAGCTCCTTCTCCTACTCCTTTTAGCTCATAACCTGGTGCTGTCTTCGAAATTGCATGCCAAGCTATGATGTTGCTGTGCTGTGCCATGCCATGCCAGGAGAGTGGAAACTGAGGTTCTCCCCAAAAAGGTAAGGATTCTTTATTTCATTGTATAAATTCGGGAAGGCTGGGGTCTCTGACTGTGGAGTACATTCTTTCCCTCTACACACTCCTAGCATTCTACAGTGTGCGGTGTGTGTGTGTGAAGGAGAGGGTAGAATGGGGAATATAAATATGGGTCTGGAGATGGGGAAGAAGGTGCATTCGCCGTATTTTGTAAATGTATTCTGATGAATTTTAATGTTTTTCCTTCCTACAATATTTTATTTCACCACAGGAAAATCATTAAGTCCCTCTCTCATCTCTCTATTCTCCATTCTCCTTCTTTACTTTCCTCTTTTTTTCCCTTGCCATACTTTTGCAGTGCCATGCTAGTGCCATACCATGCCATGTGGGGACTGTTGTACTCGTACTAAATATGTATCCCCCTTTGTATTACTATACTACACTTCCATGTAAGTTGCGTTTATATAAATAATAGACATAAATGTTAATACTCTCTTATAACTCCTGTGGAGTTTTCATTAGTTACCATTTTTACAACTGGATTCCTCGACCCCTTTTTTCATCCTACTATGCATTGTGAACTCCTCAGGACTTTGGTTTAGTTTTAAAAAAATAATCATTCATTTGCTTTTGTTTATCCCTAGCATTGTGTACAGTATGATTTACACAAATTTCGTGACAGTCTAATAAAATATTTGTGCCATCTCCATTTTTAAAAGAATCCTGGATTTATCATCCTGAAATTCTGCACAGGAAAACAAAAAAAGTTTTCGTGTCAAGCCAATAGAAAAAGTTGTGGCTCTGTTATTACCATGAGAGACACTGCAGTTTGGAAGAAAGGGAAAAAATGTGGACTAATTTAATTGTAATTAAAAAGTCTTTGTTCTTCAATACTTATTTTGAAGAGAGGAAGAGAGAAGCTGGGGAGGGTAGATCCAATTTTACAGTGGACAGAGAGTTATTAGTGGTATTGACAGTGTTTTGGCATACATGTATGTATAACAAGTTTCATTTCTTCTCCATGATTGTCATTATTTTATCGTCAAGTATGAACCAAAATCTGCCATGCTAATCCCTCTGCGTTCGCTAACGTCCTTGACGACAGGACAGCAACAGAGACAGAGAGAGAGGAAGAGAGTTTCCTTGGGTGGGAGGAGAAGGGAGGAGGAGGACTGATGGTGTGTGAATAGTGAATCGCTCGTATGGTATTAGTATAAGACTGATTTAATTGAAGCCTATGACGTAAGTGGAGGGAAAAGCAGCCGACTCAGACTCTTCTCTGGGATTTGCTCCATCCTGGAGAGCCCAGTTTTTGCAGAGAGAGGGAGAGAGAGAAGAGAGAAGGGGCTGGGAGTAAAGGAGGGTGGCTGGATGTTGGTGGTGTGATGTAGAAGGACGGTAGGGACTAAAGCCTGATTTTCCAGAGAATTCCAGCTTTATTACTCTAAAGATGTAGGGAGGAAACTGAAGGTATAGAGAATGGAAGTTTGGTGAAGAACGGGCCAAGTGAAAGACAGCCACACACACATACACACAAGAAGAGTAAAGTATAGAGTCAAGGCTGGAACACACACACACGTGTAGGAGAAAGAGAGTGAAAGAGAGAGAGTGGGTTCGCTTCTCCGAGGAGGAAATTCAGTAAATGTGCAATCATTCAAAATTATACGTCAATTAACGACGTATAATTTGCGACGCTAATTATACTAAGATAAAAACCATGGGTTGTGTGTGCCACACACACACCATCATCTCCGGCTCCCGAATTCCCTGTCCTACTATCCCACAGCCTTGCGAAGCGAAAGAAAAGGGTGTCGGTGTGTGTGTGTGGATGGAACCTTCCTACCCTTCCTTGTGTATGTCTACCCCTTGTACACATGTACACTGCATTAGAGTACAGGCACCACAGTTCTCCCTCTCTCTCTCTCTAAATTGTTCATTTATTTTTTCATTGATTAATTTTAAAAATATAATTTTAGAATTGGAGACGAAATCATTTCTTCCCTCACGAGTACTCTACTTAACACACACGTAGTTCAGGTAGAAAGTAAATTAATCCTGTATTTATGTAAATAAAATTGTAAATTGTGAAATAATTCAAATGAGTTGCAAGTTTTTTGTCAATCTTTTCTCAAAAAATGAAAATTTGAAGTGTACTAATCTCATTGATTAGAAACGAAGGGAAATGTTGATCTCACAATCCAAAAGTAAAATCTCCTTTCAACTTTTACCTCTTTTCTCTCTCGTCTTTTTCTTCGGTACTACTTTTCTCCATTCTCTATTCCAGACGAGGAGTTTAAAAAGAGAATCGTATGTACGTCCCACACACACGCACACACGCACCATCACCAGTAGGGATGTATGAGGAGCATATTAGAAAAGCACATTTAGTTTCCATACTATCACACGATTATTATGTAACATGTTTCCATCCTCCACTATCCTCTCTCTCTCTCTCTTATAATCACATCCAGATTTGCAGATATTACTCCCCATACATTATCTCACAAGTCGTCCGGGAGAACATCCACCCAACATTACGGAGAAAATACTTAGCCAACGTCAACCCACCAACCCACATTATATTATTGTGCATACGTATATTGTACATATCCCATAATTTAGCTTCCCCACCATTCCTCCGGAATTGCCAACTCAACCTCTCCCTCCACATTATATTCTCACTTGATTGCCTCCAAACCTCCTCTGATCATATCACTATAGTCACACCCTCACTACTCATATACATGTATAGACAACTGAACGTATGCACGTCAGCTGTAACTGTCATCTCCACACATCATTTACATAGAACGTCCTTTGATTTCAAGTCCCTCTCTCTCCTCCTTCCTTATCCCAATTCACTCATCCACCTTCTCTAAATCTTGAATACATTTCCACTTCATCCTTAAATATATTAATGGACCGCCTTTTTTCAAAAATCTGGAAAAAATTAACAACTCTCTATCAGCGCACAGAAAGAGAGTTTGTCAGGGAGTAAAATCGTCATCCTCATTTTTAAATTGAAGAAATGTTAGCTCAATCAGGATGAGGAGACGCGAGTGTCCAAGGTAATTCTCTTATCTCTTCCCGCTTTCTCTCAAAACGTAATTGAGTAACAGAGTCAGAGAATGTGTGTGTACTGTAAGGATGGGTTATGTAAAATGACAAGGACTGTACCACGAATTACATGTATAATAAAAGTGGGAGCGTAGAGTCCTCGCATATGACAGGGAAGGAGATGAGAGGAGGAGGAGGTGGAGGAGGCGGTCGACAGAGTGCAGAAGGAAAAATGAGGTCCATGAATAGGGGAGCAGTTAAAGGACAAGGAGAGAGGGAGGAGGGGAGGCATAAGATTGCTACAATATGATCCAAGTTGGAATTAAAGCTGAGAGTCTTGCAATTAACAATGAAATACGACTTTTCATTTCAAACACTCCACTACCGCCCTTCTTCTCTCATCTTCCCCCTCCTCCATCTTTTCATGAGACTTAAAGCGTTCTCGTCAACCCTTTACCCATCTTACCTGTCCTCTCTCATAATAATGAGCGTATATGCTAAAGTAGAGAGAGGACAAACGAGTAGGTATTACACACACACGACGACGACAACGATACAGTAGTGAAAGTGTGTGTGTAATACACACTGTGTATGGATATAGCAATAAATTGTGAGAGGTGAGAGACGCACTCTGTAATATGATATGAATAGTGTCATTCCATTGTAAAAAGACCTGTGCAACCTCCACTCCCCTCTTCTTCATGAATAGAAAGTCGACACACAACACACTTTCACCCACTAGGAAAAGTATACACACAAACATACAAGACGGTGCATTGTAGGAACATTATATACTTGGAATATGGTAAAAAGACAGTGTGTGTGTGTGTGGAGTATCCCGCGGCTAGAGATTTCTTGTTTGGAATCATGCATGAGTGCTCGGATTTTTTTAGCGCCTCCCTCTCTTCTCTCTTCTTTTGACATTTTTTGGGTGTGTAATGGTGAGGGAGAGGGAGAAAGTGGAGAAGGCGAGAGGAGAGGGAAGGGAGATTTTTGTGTTTGATCTGTAGTCATGCACGTACATTCCCTCGTCACACACACACAGAATGGGGTGCAATAATGATAGTATGACAAAAAAAATTTTTGCCTTGTTTCGTGTATTACATAAGGTAGTGTGGAATGTAATGTGTGTGTGTGATGGGGGGATAGGAGGAGATGTAGAGAAGAGATGTGCATGAGAGGAGGTCATGAGGGAAAGGACTACGATTGAGCCAACGGATCTTCTCCTTCCCGACCTCGAATTTCCATTTCTAAATACTTGCACACGGCAGGGGTCAATTTCCGGTGAAGAGAGACATATTTTTTATCCCTCTTTCTCTCTCTCTGTACTTTACGTTCACTCCCCTTTCTCCCCTCTTCTCTTTGCCCGAATAACATTTCGTGAGAGTTGCGGTTTCTCTCTCATGCTTATAATACACTCTACCCCTTCACATTGTTTCCTAGTGTGGAACTACACACAAGAAGAGAGAGAATGTGTGTGTCTCTTATTTCTTTTATGCCGCAGTGCATTGGTTGACGTTCTGTGTGTGTGTGGAGTATGTCGCTGGAGAGGGAGAGAGAGAGATGGAAGGAAGGGGAAGAGGGACTTCACCACAGAAGAGAAAAAATGAGGAGGGAATATGTGAGATGACGGGGAAAAAGTAGTGGAGAAACTTTTGGCGACTGCATCATTTTTTTCAAGAGATCACCGCACTCCATGCCACTTACTCCTTGTCTTCCTGACTAAATTATAATTTCCTCGAATGATGATTGTTTCTCAACTCCTCACATGGGACTCCCTGCATCATTTCCGATTTTTTAATGAACTTTCTCAAAGCAATCCTCCTCCTCCTCCTTCTCTACCCTCAACACAGACACAGTACAGCTCAACGTACTAGTTGAGATTTCCTCTCTCCCCTTCCCTTCTTTATTACACGTCGTATGTACTCCACAACACACACAGTTTATAATAAATGTACAAGTTTGAAGCTTGTTTCATTCCCCCCTTTCACTCTTCTCTTCGTGAAAAAAAAGTATATCCTTCTTAATTAACAAATTTTTTTTCACAGAGAGACAAAAAAAGAACTTTCCCTTTATTTTTTGAGGGGGGAGAAAACATCATCAGGATAATGATGCTCAGCTTGACACATTTACATTTCTAAATAGCCCTATTTCCTCAGGATTGTCCGTGGAACATGATATAATACACACACAATATTTGACTTGAGAGAATATCATGAGATATTGATAAGGTACAGAAAAGAGAGGATGTGTGTGTGTGCTCTCCCAAAATGCTGGGCAGGTCTTTTATAATGTGTAATAAGAGAGACAGGCAGAGAGAGAGAGAGAGAAAGAGAAAGTGAGGAGGGACTGGGAGGGGAAGAAATATTTTATTTTGCTCTGCAGAATGGATGGTCCTGTGGGAGGGTGTGCAAAAAGCATTATTTCTCTTGCTTGCCTCATAATTTTCTTTTTCCTTTCCCCGCCCATCCCTCTCTCTCTCTCTCTCACTTTCTACCCCGTCTCTATTCTCGCCCTCCACTTTCTTCTAATGCAAATATGACGTGGGTTAAAAAAAGGATGTGTGTGTGCGGAGGGAAACATTTTTTTTCCATCCAATTCAATTTAGTATTAAATTCGTACATTTGTCGAGTAATCTGGTTACTTTGTAATGAAATTGAGTTGCAGATTATAAATACAGAGTTTGGGAAATTCGTGAATTTTGAGAAATAATTTTTTCTCAAAAATATGCCCTGGTTCCAAAAAATGAGTGGAGAGTGTGGCAGAGAGAGAGTTGAAAAGATAGTGAAGAGAGATGAGTGGGGGCACTTAAATGAGAAAGAGAGGGAAAATGTGGTGAGCTATTGAGGGAAAAAACTTTGGCCCTAGACGTTGTACTAGACACAACACACGGCTATAGGTCATTTAGAGTTAGGACGTACTATTGAGCATAAACGGAGCGTGAATCAGAGAGTAAGAGGAAAATATGTATGTGTCTTTCTCTTTTTGTAATGTCATGGGTCCCCCTGGTTGTCCTCCTTGGGTTTCGTTCGGTGTGTGCTGGTTCTTTCCCGGCAAAGAATTAATTGATAGCATGAGAATTCTTTCATCTATTCTCTGAGCAATGGATTATGATCGCACAGTCATAAATATTTTCCAAGGCCCAAGTGGATCATGATGACACACCGAAAAAGTTTTCTCTCTTTCTCTACTTGCCTCTCTTTTTTGCCACACACACACACCCACACACACTCCTTCTCTCTCTCTCTCTCTCTCTACTCACTCCCAACTTGTCTTCTCTTCTTTTCTCCTTCTCTCCCACTATTACTTGCTGTCTCTACAAAATTGTTATCCTGAAGAAAAAGACGCCAAATTCGCAACATTTCACTATCATAAATGCACCGACCTTTGTACATAACACACACAGTATATACTACTCGTGCTCAAGTATACGGTACTCTCCTTCCCGAATAATATCGTAGTCAATTTGTTTAAAAACAGAATTTTACAATTCTAAATTTTTTTCTCAAAAGAATTCTACAATTTCATTTCTTCAGCAATTTTAATGGCTATAGAAATATACCGAATGAATCTGTCTATCAAAAATGATGTTTACTGTTAAGAGTCCAGGAATCAACATCACGATGACCGACTTTTGATCAAATGTCCACCAAATGTCCAAAAGACCCTCCTGCCATTAGCCCACTCAAACGAACAAAAATATACACAAGGCAAAAAAATATTTCCCTTCTGCTCAACTAATTTTTTGGAGGTAGAGGAAGAGGAGAAAAAACGAGGGGATGCTGCGTAGCGTATGTGTGAAGCCATTAACGATGGCAGTGTCATGGTGGTTAGAGCTAGAGAGAAAGGAAGAGAAAGAGAGTTGGAGAAATATGCCATGTGCTGGGGGGAGGAAAAATGGAAGTGATAGTTCGAGTGTGTCTGAATGTCTCGCACCTGACACCTTCTTTCCCTTCCTTCTCCCTGTCACCCATCACACACGCCTCCTTCTCTTCAACCCCAGCTTCAGCCGTTGGCGAGCCCAACAGCAAAATACAGTGAAAGAAGAGAAAGGAAGAGTGAGAGGAAAAAAAGAACAGAAGGAATGTGTCGGGGCACACACATACACACACATACAGCTCGCAGACTGCCTCATAGCCATACACACACGAATACGCACACAAAACTGTTTCGAGACAAATGCGAGAGAAAAGTCTCATTTCCCCACAACTTCCCCCGACCCACTCTAATAGCTTGATTCATTTATCAACATTTTCCACGTCTCAGCCAATTTTTCAATTCTTCATTTCCACCGATAAAATACCGTATTTATGCAACTCTCTCTCTCTCTCCACACACACAAACAAACAACTGTAACTGAGAAGGAAACAAACCATCAACCCTTCAGCTATCCATTTCTCCACAATCCCCTCAAATTCCAAGGGAAAGAGAGAGAGAAAGGGTTGTGCTGTTGATTGATATAAAATTTATACATATTTCCCGTCTCCTCTCATTTCAACCGAAGAAAATCACAGAGAAATGTCCATAGGCATTTCCACACACACAATACAACACAAGGGAAGGATGAGCAGTGAACTGTTCTTGTGCTTGATAGAATTCAATACATTTTATTTGATAGACATTTTATTTGTACAGACACGATGACAAATCGTGAAGGCTCCTTATGTATCTCCTTTTCTCCTCCCTTGTTTTGTTGCTTGTATGTTGGAAAACAATAGCCACTTCCTACAAGAGAAAAGGGAAGAGAAGAAAAAAAATTATTATAAGCCATGAATCGTCCAATCTAAAGCGACAGGAAGGAGCGCAGTGTGAGACTGGAGGAAGATAGGTATGATAGCAAAAGAGTTAGTTTTCCTCCTCCCTTCTCCTCCACACCCAAAGAAGGGGTCTCACACGGAGCCAATGTTTCCGGTACTAGATAGTAGTATGTAACAAGAGGAGAAGGAGGAGAAGCAGCAGAAGAAGAAGATGACTGTGATGTTCTTGTATTTGTGCCTGCCTCTCCATCCTAATCATGGTGGACGATCGGAATTACACAGGTCATTGGAAATGGCAGAGACAATCTGCTGGATGAACGGCCTTCCTCTCTCTCTTTCTTTGGCTAAAAGTTTCCGGTGATTCCCTCTCCCTGTTATATGGGATGAGTGAGAGGGAGAGAAAGTCGGAATAAGATGCACACTGTATATTATATACCTATAATAACATCTCTTTCTCTCCCAGAGCTAACACTACAAACATCTTTCTCTCCTCCTCCTCCTCTTTCCTTTCCTTTCCTCCCTCTGCCCTCTGACTATGTGTGGAAGTAATAATACTTCCACAATAATAATCCGAGTAAGTTATGTCTCTGCCTAAGATATTGGCAATAGTAAATTTTGGGTTTGGTTGTCCCTGTGTTCTCCAGGAGGACTCCCTAATTCCACACAGCCCAGAATTTCCAGAAAAGAGAAAGGAGGGATGCAATGCAATGAGTGGAATGGGACTTCCAATATACATATACTAGAGACACTACTTACTACACTCTGTAGACTCTCTACTTAAGAGGACGACTTTTGGGAGGAGAGAATGACTTGGAGTTTTGGGCCACCATCTCCTCCTCCTCCCTTCTTCTTCTTCTTCTTCTCAGCCTCCTCCATGTGTTCCTTCCAATTGCTCTTCCTAATGCCGCTGCATTTTACTGAGGGATGGTAAATAATATATATTGTTTGCTCCTAGAATTAGTATTAGTATTATATGCCATATCACACAATTCCCAGTGTTCCCTCTTCTCTTCTCTCTTCTCCTCTTCTCCGTTCTACTCCTCAGAGTCTGCTACTTATTGTTCTCTCTCTCCACTTATTCGTATCTCACCCTCCCGTCTACGCCTGTACTCCTCCAAAACTCTTTGGGGCATGAGGATCCCGATTCTCCTGACTTTCCCTTTTCTTTATCCTCTCTCCCTCTCTCTCGCTGTGCCTATTGCCTATTGCCGCCTTTTCTCTTTGACTCGATGTGACTGTGGTTAAGGCCCTCGTCTTCCTCTCTTTCTTTGCCTGGGTGTGTGTGTGGGTGTCTGTCGCTTCATCCTCCTCCAGCATCACCACAACTCTCGTAATCCACTCCACAAGTCACATACCAAACCAAATTCTAACCGAAAGGGCGGGCCACTTTATTTCAATCCTGGACACCCCTTACTAACACGACACATGGGCGACTCATAGTATCTCTAGAATTGGGGTAACATTGTCACTTTCCCAAGAATCTTTCTCAATGCGTGTGTGCTTGGATCGTCTATAAAGAGCTCTTGTAAAGCACATTTTCTGCTAACTATCTACCCTTTTTCCCGTTCTCTAGTTTTATTTCAAAAGTCCGTTAAATTTTTTTCAAACCAAGTCCCTTCCTCTCACTATGTGAGTACGGTAGCTTCACCCTCGAATTTCTTGACTTGCAAAAACTCTTTGGGGGTAACAGAGAGAGAAAAACGAACAGAATCCAATTGGTAAACTAGACAAAACTATTTCACATTTTATTCCACTAAAACGTTCCATGTTCCACGTACACCCACACTCTTCTACAGTACAATATACATTTCGCCACAAATATTTAAAAGGAAATTCTTCTTAACTTTGTCTTAAACCAACTGGTCCCCTTTTTCTCTCTGCTATATTTACAGGGTATATGGAGAAAAGATTCTTGCGCTTATTACTTATTATAAGGACTGTAGAGAGGGAGAAAGAGAAGAAGGGAGGGAGGAGTGTGGGGTTGACGTAGATTCTGCTCCTGCTGTTTCTCCGCTCCTCCTGCTCCACTGAGTGGAGGGATATGGAAAAATTCATGAGGATTCATCCAGAGGAATTTCTCCCCTTGCTATTTAATTGAATCAGCCCACCCAAAATTTTATTCCACTAACTATGGCTGGAGATGGGGGAAGGGGGAGGGAGATGAAATCAAAATTTTCTTCTCATTAATTACATTCTATGGTGTTGGCCAGACTGTGTGTGTGTGTGTCGGGGTAAGAATCTTCCACATTCCTTTTTCACTTCTCAAAATTCTAAAATACTGGAGCGACGGGTGCTTGTAAAATTGTGCAATGTAAAAGTGTGTGTGTGTGTGTTGGGAGGATAATTAAACAGTTGAAGCTACGGGCCATTTAATTACAAGTGTGTATGTTGTACAACTGTCTCATGTTATTTAGATTAGAAATTTTTAATAAATCTCAAATTAAAATTCTCCAATCATTTGCATAGTGCTGCTGAGTGTGGTTCCCTCTTTTCCTTCCTTCCCTCTTGATTCTCGATTCTCTTCCTGCTCTATTGCCTTGTGTTAAAAAAGGAAGGCTAAAAATACACACTGGAATGACATGCACCACCACAACAAAGTCCGAAATCTTTTTGCAAAATCTCAAAATTAGTTTAAAGTTGGGGGAGAGAGACTGTCAAAAATGTTAAAATGCAGATGAGGACACACGCAGTCATATAGTAGGAGTGTAAACTACACACGAACAAAACACACATATAAAGTTTAAAGAGGTGTACACACACACACACACACACGCACACACAAAGAGAACCCAACTTTGGTTATGTGAAAAAGATTGGCAAGAAAATGTGAGTCAGAAAGACAAAGTGACCTTGTAGGGTAAAGTGGAATGAGTAGTTTTCCTTACGAGTTTCATCATATAGCCAAAGTTTGTTCTTTGCAGAATATACATAGTACACACACACACACACCCTCCCTTCCCTTCCGAATCCATATATATGTACACTAATATTATATATATATATATATGGAGGGGGTGGGTAACTTTTACTTACTTGCACTAGTACAAAACTAAACTAAAGTTATATCCTCAAATTTTAGTGCAGGTGCAAGTCAATGGCCCCAAAGTTTTCACACACACACACACAAGAAGGCCAAGAAGAAGACGACGACGATTCCTCTCTCAACCATTCTCCCCAAAGATTCAACTACTACTATTACTACGACACGAGAGAGAAGGGAAAGAGGGAACAGTTTTGACCTTGACTTGCCTTGATTATTTCCTTTTGGCCAACACTCAATCAATAATTCCATAACCCGTGTACTCCAACAACAACAACAAAGGAACAACCGTCGATAGTCCCTTCATACCGTACCGTAGCCTCTCATCCCAGCGGGATTTAAAATTATATTTTAGCAAATTTCTCATCATTTCCTCACTTAATTAGTCAGCAGTAATTGTCTTTTTAAAAGTTGTATCATTAAATACGCATTAGCATGAGATTTGACTGCATTTTAAAATAATTAATTTCTTTCAAAACTGGACGCAATGTCAATAAAATTGTTAAAAATATTATTGTTGAGGAATTGACTTTTCACAGCTCACGTGGGATTTTACTCAACAATTACGGTATGAGAGAAAGGCCCAGTTTGTTTTGTACAGTTCTCCTCTAAAAATCCTTGGGTTCACAACAATGCATCGTCTATCCATTGAAATTAGCAAGGAAGAGAGAGGGAGAGAGAGAGCATCATTTGGAATTACAACTTTCGCCTCTAATGCTCTCATGAGCTTAGTATGGGTTGATTAGGCTGAAAGACCAAGCAAATTGTCAACTGTCTCTCTCTCTCCTCCCTACTGTCTCCACACACACACACACAGTCTATAAGTATTTGTACCTACGCGTATATTGGGATATAGATGGGATGCTCTATGTATACTCAGGGAATTAGAGGTCAATAGTTAAGTAGTGAAAGCTTCCGCTCATGATTACCCTTTGTATTTGTCCTCACCACTAATAGCACCCGCACACTTCACCACAGTCGAACCCACCAAAATGCAAAAGCAAAGCCATGGAACATGGATGGAACTACACAAAATCCCAGTCAATTTCCTTGTTGTGTGTGTGCTCTCAAATGTATGGGTATGTGGACTACATAGGGAGAAAAAAAAGTAAATAGCGGAGGTGGAGAAAGTAGAAGGAAGGGAGAGAGGCACACACTCTCCTACACACACTTCTCCACACAAAGACACACACACCGAGGGTAAAACGTTGAGACTCTCTTGATGAAAATTCATTCAATCTGTCGATTGAATATATGCAAAAATATTCCAGTTCCAAAGCAATCGGTTTCCATCCCGTCATCCTCCCTTCCAATATATCCAGTCTATGTCTACACACACACGAGAAGAGAGCAGAGGAGAGGAGAAAGAGAGAGAGAGCAAGGATAAGTTGTATAGTAAAAGTATAAAAGTGAGGCTACACCATGGATTCTTCATATGCAGACCTCCTGTCTTTCACCATGTACTATAATATAGACAAAGGAGGAGGGAAAGTTGGGGCTGAGGCGGGCAAGGGAGTGCAATAATGCAGGACTCGGGTGGTGGTGGTTTGTGTGTGTGTGTGTGTCGAAGGCAAAAGGAAAGCTCTGCCGCCCGGCTAAAAAATTGGGCAAACGAATATTCATTGCCTAATTTTTCCGTGTCGTTCTTCCCTTGCCATTTCATTCCATACGCTTTTTTCCTCTCTCTCTCTCTCTCCTCCTCTCTCCATTCCTCCCTCTCATTGAGTTTCTCCTTCTTCAGACTCCACAAGGCTTCTTGTTTCCCTCTCTCTCTCCAGCCTTTCCATTCGTTTCACTTGCCTTCAGATCCAATGAGCGAACCAAAGACTTTTTACACGATTTGCTTAGAAAAGGAGCAAGACACACTCGCACTCACAAAGTAGCAAGGACTGAGAGAGAGAGAGAGAGAGAGAAATTAGCTATCGGGTAAACCCGCATTTCAAATGAGAGTCGAGTTTTCTTTTATTCCCCGTCTCTCTCTCTCTTATTTTCTTAGCTGTATATGCCTGAACAATATACACATTGAGTCATTTACTTTCTCGGCACTTTTCCCCCTCTCTCCTTCGTTTCTCCCTTCCTCTCTCCCCTCTTTCACTTCCTCGGAGAGAGAGAGAGAGAGTGTGTGTGTGTGTATGTGTCTGCCTTTTTCTCTGATTCTAGAGAGGAGGAAAAATTTGCTCGTCTGTAGAAATTAAATTGTTCATTATAGACATACAAACCACAGCAGGAGCAATGTAGTCAGAACACAACATTCTTTCTCCCCTTTCTCTGGTCTATTTAGACACACGCAAGGTGCATATATGTATCAACTCATGCAATCCTTCCCTTTCATATTATCTCTCCACTGTGGAGAAAGAGAGAGAGAAAGAAGGAAATTGCTGTATGCTCAAATGCTCATGTGAAGAACAAGTTTTTTCTCTCACTCATCTTCTCACTTTCTCTCTCTCCTATGAGGCATATGTCATAGGTAATTGAGTCAGATTAGAAGAAGAGAGGAGGGGAAATAAGCCAAAATTAACAATACTTTTGAGGGAATTACACTGCACAATTGTCCGTGTGTGTGGACATGAAAAAATAAGTGAAGGTGTAACTTTTTGAGGAAAAAAATCCAACATTTTCAGACTTCCCTCCCTTCTCTCTTTTTTCTCTGCCAAACCCTTTTTCTTCCAGACTGTGTGTGTGTGGTGGTGTGAAGGTGTGGAGTAGCCCAGAAAAAAAACGACATGAACACCATCATAATTCCGAGTAAAAATGTAGATGCCCCCTCCTCTCTGGGATGGGCACTTTCTCTAAGGTCAGAGGCTGCACAGGAGAGAGAGAGAGAGAGAGAGAAATTGCTCAGCATCAAAATCCGAGTTTTCAAACTGTTTTCTCGGGTAGTGGTGATGGTTGTATACAGGAGAGAGAGTGTGTGTGTGAGGCTTCCGCGCTTCACACTTTCATAATTATAAGATAATCCCATTATTTCAACGATTCCACGCTTCATGTACGACTCCTTACACACACAAACACCAGGGCAGTGGATGCCAGGAGTGGAGCATACGTAACCTTGTACAATGCATTAACCATGACGACGTCAGTCTCCCCCTTCCTTCTTTACTCTACACACAGAGAGGCAGAGAGAGAATAGGAGAAAGCTTCCTTGAGTTTTGTTTGTGTCTGAGTCTGAGTCTGAGACTCGGCCTCCATTTTCAATCTTTTCCTTTTTCCCTGACACAATTCCTATGTAAATATTGTAATCCCCCTTGATCTTTTCATTATGAATCTCATCTCTCTCGGCTTAAAAATCCAACTGCTTCATTTGCTCTCTATCTCTAGTTCACAAGTTCAAAGTGCTCAGATAAATACACACAAACACACACATCCACTCCACTTCACTCTCTGAGAGAGTAGTTTTGATCATTGATAATTTCAGTGGAAGAATAGGGTGGTCCCTTCTCACTCTCACTCCTTCTAATCTACCCGAGATCCTTTACACATTTACAAACTGTCGTGTGCGTGTGTGTGTTCGTTCTTATCATGGAATTGCATCCCACACTCTTTCTCTCTCTCTCTCTTTTCGTCTTATTCCCTTTAAATCTTTTCCTATAATACAAAATCGGGAGTGATTATCTTCGTCAACATTCACTCGAACCTGCTCAGTGCTCTCCCTGCCTAGATAATGGTAGATGTGGATGATGGTAGAGTGGGGTGATGAGAAACCAGTACAATATTCAAAAAGTACGATGATCGATGTTTGTCCCTGTGTGTATGTGTGTTGGGGACCTTGAGAGGGAAAGAGAGAAGAACTGACGTTATTTGTGTACTTGCCTCTTCGTACTTTTACCCTGACGTGTTTTTCTATTCCCACTCTCCCCTACTGTCTCTTTCTCTGTCTTGAGGAGGAGAAGATAAAAGGGGAGAGAAGTAGAGAGAGGAGAGCAGGGACAAATCGAAGAATGAGAAAAGGTTCCTTCTCTTTCTTGTACAATCCAGAGAAAGTGATGGTTGGAAGATGAATGTATGTATGAGGAGAAGGGGGAGTGCAGAGAAAGAGAGAAAGAAAAGGTCTCTCTCTCTCTGTTTTGGTGTGTCTGAAATGCCCTGGTGGAGGCTAATTTGTGCTGGTGGTAATTAAGGATTGCGATCTGATGTGCACAGACAGAAAGAACAGAGAAAGAGGAGAGGGGGAAAGAAAAGGAGAGAAAGAGTGTGGGTATATACAACATTGGATGTGTGTAGTCTTTTCTCGGAGAATGAGAAAGAGAGGACAAAATCTGTGAAGAAGGCTTTGTTTTCCTCCTCAAGCCCAAAGGAAAAGAGAAAGAGGGAGATGGAGAGAGGAATAGGCAGGGGTAACGTGCAATATAGCTCTGCAAGAGAGAGGGGGATAAGGATGGGTATGTGTGTGTGTACATAAATACATGGAGTGACAAGCAAATTTGGGGAAAGGCATGTCGTAGGGTGAAGAGAGGTCGTCCGTCCACAGTTGCTCAATTTTTGAGGGTACAATTTTTGTTTTTTTGAACTCAAAATACAGCCACACAATAAAATTTAAAACAATTTTGTAACTTTATTAATTTTTTCTTTAAATTTTTTCTTTCTAAGGAAAATATTGTAAAAGTTCCCAAATGTTGACGCAAAAACGTTACGATTATTGGGCTGCCGTTTAGCAATATAGAGATTACTTACTTCACTGAACGATTAAACAATTTATGCATTTAAAAAACTCTTAAATCCAAATTATTTCGTGGTAACCAACCAAGTATTTAAAAATGTATTTGTAGAATTAAAATTTTTACACTCTCATTCTAACGATTCCAAGGTAATTGGTTAGTTGTGAGGTCACCCTCCGAGCTACGACACACCAATTGCTCATAACTCTATAGTTCTTTCTTCTTCTCCTCCGTCTTTACCGTCGTACATCCCCAACGGCGGACAAAAAACCAGCCACCGAGAGACAAAGATCAGAGCGGGCGGAGAAAGAGAGAAAAGAGGAGAGAGACTCAGAGAACCGGTATAAATCAACTGATTATCGCTATTTCTGAGATTCGACTACACACTCTCTTTCCCTCTCCTTCTTTACCCATCCTCCTCCTTCCTCTCTCTCTTTTACTTACAAGCTAACCCAGCTAATATATTTTGTTCCCCATGTACCTACCCCCGACACATCAAGCAAGATAGGAGACTCCACTCCACACACACACACACACAAAGATCTCATTCCCATGTCCTCCTCCCATGTACAGGAATCTTGTATGTAGTTTAAGAAGGAGAGAAAGCACACACACACACTTTGGGGGCTAGACCTCCTTGTTACCCTTTGCCTCTGGAGAAAAACGAAGACACGACCTCATGTCTCCCCCTATTCATTCATGATAATAATAATAGCTAATTCTATCGAGCATTTTGACTTACTCAACTCTCCCTCCCTCCCTCTTCCTTCTTCTCTTTCTCCTCCATGAACCAACGACCACAATCCCAATTGCCACCAAAAATGTCATTTCTCTTCGCAACCCTCCCGACCCAAGTAGTGAGTGTGTGGAGAGTATGTAACCTTATATTCTTGGAGGGTTTCCTTCATCGTCTTCATCTACAGTGGATATTTTGCCCTCTCGTCACAATTACTGATGTGATCCCAGGATCTGATAACCAACTTGAGAGATGGGGAAAGTGGGAAAAGGGAAGGAAAAGAGGGATCGAGAGTGATTTGTCTTATTGTTATGATTATTGCATCCCCCCCCCCACACACACAAAATATGAATGTCAATAAAGCGACCTACTAAGATAACCTCCCTCGTTTCCTTTCTCTTTCCCTCTCTTTTCTCCAGTTTTCTCTCTCCAATTGAAATGGGTCTAATTCTCGTGGAAGAATTAGAATGGAGTGGAATCAAAATTTGTTTTTTTCCTCCTCTTTCTCTCCTCCCATTTCTCTCTCTGCTCCTTATAAATTGGACAATGTGGAGGTTGTGGGATTGAATAGGAGGGAAAGGTTTTCTCATTACCTCTGTGTGTGCAATGATGGGAAATCCGTCTTATAAAATTGTATTGAGATATTGATTTAGGCATGATTAGGTATTCTTGTGGAATGTAAAAGTTAAGATCCACAAACAAAAGTAGAGTGAACGTGTGTGCGTACTGTATATGGATGGATGGGGAGAAAGAGAGAGAAAGAAATGCTGCTGGATTTCAAGATATTTGAAAAGGAAAGGTCCATACTCTGAAAATGTGTCTGTGTATGTCTACTGTATAACTGTATATTGTGATGTCCTGTACCCTTACACAGCATCTGCGTGTGTGTGTGTGTATGGTTGGCCTCCCATGTATTCCCACACTTTATATTCGACTAGCAATTAAAATTCCCTTGTTTTCTTTTCCCCACGACTTCTTACATAGTTTTCTACGGAACTTTTAGTTTCCTCCTCCTACCCTCCCTCTCCCCCTCCTTTCTCTCTCTCTGTCTCAAGCTGGAGCAAAAGGCAAGAAGGCAAGACTTGTATGTGTGTGTGTGCGTGTGGTGGTAAATTAAATTTGATTCTTCCTTCTGTGCAACGGAATAAATAAGCAAAGCAAGACCAAAAGCTGAGGGAAGATGGAAGAAGAAGAAGAAGAAACAGACATACACATAAATATAATATGTATACACACTACACACATACATACACACAGAAGGGAGTCCACAACACCATTCACTAATGTAAATCGAATTTCGAAATTTCTCCTCATCTCATGCTTTGATTACGAAATCCATCAGCATGTCCACGGAACCTCCCAATGTCGACAAGGTTTCTTCAAGTCATTTATTAATTTCTGACGTCATTACACAGTGCCGTTGGAATCATAGCCATCCACCGTCCCTTCCTCCTCCTCCTCCACTATTTTCTCTCACATTCAAGACGAGTCTGGTACAAGTATAATACATACACAATGTAGTGTACCAATCTAATTATCTTTCATTAAAGTGAAAGTGTGGAGATGGTGACCTCAACACAAATTCTTGTGAAGATTTTGGCTTTCTTCATACCATAAATTTATTTAGTCTACTGTGTAGTACATACAATGTACATGAATACATACGTACAAGTGTGGGCACAGTAATTTTTCAAAAATTTCAATAGGAATTTTGTAACAGTGTATTTTCACTCTGGTGCTTTTCAAATTCATTTCACTTTCCCCCCTCATCCATCGTGTCCCCATCCGAGGGATGCCTTTCTCTCGTTCCTCAACCCAAGACACATTTAACATGTTGTTGTTGTCCTCACACAATCTGCTTACACTGGCGCATGTTCATGGAGGAGGTTGAGGAGGCTGAAGAAACACGAGAGATGAGGTTGAGAAGGGAGAGGGATATTAATGGCCATTTGATGATGGATAGCAACTGGCAGCCAAAAGACTCATGAATTCATACATTTCTCTTCCCCCTCACAATCCATCCAAACCTCACCTCTGACTAGTTATTCATCGGTGTATGAATAAAATTAGATCTTTGGAGGAAAAATACAAATTGTAATCCACTTCAATTATTTCTCACTAAAAATTTTTTTTGAATTATTGCAGATGGTCTAAAATGATTTTAAAAACATGTATATGTACGATATTTAATTGAAATTGTCTTGAGTATGAATAATCAAAATAATTTTGTAATAATTGAGATTGTACAATCATTTTTAAATGGAGGGAAGGATGGGAAGAAAGCGAGGAAGGAGGTTCCCTTTAAAACTTTACGATAATGAGCTAATTTCTATATAAATGGGGAGTAGTCATGACATGACATAAGATGATGAAGAAATTAATTACGGTACAATGATTACACGTCCGCTCCGTCCGTCCTCAACGAACAGATATTAAGAAATATAAAAGGAATAATTATGAGCAGAGGATTCATATGATTTTCTCATTGAGAGAAAGGGCTAGTATTATTTGGGCTGTGTGCGTGTGTGTGTGACTATAGTGAATTTTTATGAGATCACATTTTGAGGTGTTTGAATGGCTATTCTATTTCTCTTTTCCTCCACTTACACACACACACACTCTCTCTATTCCCTTCCCTCTATTTCATACATGTGTACTCTCCAAGCAGTAAGAATTTGCACTAGCTTTTTATGAACTCAAAAACGGAGAGGGGGAATCCACACGCCAACGAAACGAGAGAGAAGAGCGGAGAGAAAATGAGTCCATGGGGGTCTTTGGTGTGTGTGTGTGTGTGTGTAGTCGCCGGCGAGGAGTGGAGCCAGAGAGTGAAAGATTTTCTGTTTTTGACAACACCGAACGCCCGCCACATTAACACGCCAGTATAATTAAGATTTGGGAAAGAGAGAGAGAGAGAGAGAGGGAAGGGCAGAAAGACACATACTCTCATCCTACTTTCAAGCCTCAGTCTTTCCTCTTCCTTCCCTTCTTCTCGCACTGTGTGAAGGAATGTGAGAGGGAAAAAGGAGTGCAGTGCGTAGTGTGCATGAGAGAAATGTACAAGCATGATGAAGAGTGCGTAAGAGAGAGAGAGAATGAGAGAGAAAATCTCTACTGCATCTTCCCTTTGTATTTAGACAAATAAACATGTAGCTTCACCCTCCCCACACACACATATATATGTATACACATAAGAAAAGCGGAGATTGGCGGTGGTGGATTTGCAAAAGCCAAAATCCTTGTGTATTCATTATGAGCAGGGATGTCAAATTGGAATAATATGGGCTAAGCAACTGGGAAGAATAGACTAAGGAATCTTTCTTTCGACACACACACACACACGATGGATAAGCATGAAAGGAAGCACGGTACATAGCTAGGTGTTCCAGGTTTTGTGGCTGCAAAAGAGCAAGACACAATGCTTAGTCTCTAAGTAGAAGGAGAACTGGTCATGTCCTATCCTGTACAATTGTGCCCTGTGACTTTTCTTCCTCTCTATCTTGAACGGCGGACGCGCCGTCCTTAAATTTAACATTTATTTCATATCCATGGGTATTCCATATACATGTACATAATGGTGAGTGTATGTATGTATTGGCTGACTTACTTAAATGAAATCATTCCTAGCCCATTCTTTTGTCCTCACACTCATTGTCTGTGTCAGGACGCTCGAATTTCTCTCTCTCTTCGTCCAGTCTTTCCATATAATGTATAGGAGGGTGTGTATATGCTCCGGACGTGAGTCATTTCATTGAATCTCCATTGTACTCAACCTAAATGCAGTCTGAAGGCACAACAAGAGTCTCTGCATTGTCCTCGCATCTTCTATGTATTTATATGTGTATTTGTGTGTGGGGTGCTGCTTGTATAGATTGCTTATGAGTCAAAAAAATATTTAAATGGAAAGGATGGAGTGAGGGGGTCGTGTCTAAAATGCGACGTCATCATACTTTCTCTCTCTCTCTTTCATGAACAACAACAACCTTGAGCATGTCCTGAACTTACCTTGGGAAAAAAATAAAGGGGGAAAATTGGTCAACTAAATAAAAAGAGAAAGTGGAAAGAGGGAAAAATAAATGGTTTTGATTTTGGAAAGTCTCTTCCTCCAACTCTCTCTCTCTCTCTTTTGGAGAAAATGTTGTTGGGTTGAGAGCGGCGCCATCCCAAACGTACACCGATAAGGACTCTGCGTGTGGTGCGGTGTGTGTGTGGGAAAGAGACAAGAAAGTGGATAGAGAAGAGAGAGAGTTGCTAGTGCTAACAATTCAGCTAACGTAAGCTTAAAACCCATGATCAAGTTTCAGTCCCTAACCAGACAAGATAAAAAGTTTCCCCACATCTTTCTATACTGTCACATACACACACACTGAGAGAGAGAGAGAGAAAAGATTCCGATTGCTGCTCTGCTATTCTTTAGCTTTCCCCGTCTAAATCACTGGTACATGTCTTCTTATCTAAGCCCCTTACATAATAAGCACACACAGTCCTACCTGAGAGTCTCTTATTTTCTGTATCTCTCCAGATACTCTCTTACCCGGCATTTCTATCCCAGTCCAGGTTCCCAGGTAGAAGTACATACCGGGGGCAGGGAGGAGGGAGATGAGAAAAAACATTGTATTTTTGTGGTTGACTGGCTATCTAGTGCATTCCTCGGCTCTAACTACCCATACTTTGTGTAATGGGGAAAGGACATAACCGTGACATGCTGTTTTACAGTTTTTCTGTATGTATCCCCTCCTCGCTCTCTTTTTCCCTCTTCTAGTTTGTGTGATGATTGTCTTGTTGCATTACATTACACGGAGCAGTTCCGAGCGCAAATCAGGGGCGAAACTCGATGAAAATAAAATTAGGATCTCATCATCTCCTCCAATATTTCATATACACCTTCAAATCAGAAATATAGATATATATGTATATATATTTCTGATACCTACTATATCCTATTTCATTACACACAAGTCTATTTGAATTTGATTGCAAACTTTATATGGACAGTTCTCCTCCTTCCCCAAAAAAATAATTTCAATGAAAATCCTTCCTTTTCTGTTGGAAATGTGAATTTTTTGTATTCTCCCTCTGACTGTCTCTCTCTACACCAAGATTTATAGGTATAAGTATGTGTGTGTGTGTGTATGTGTAGATGTTAACTGTGTGGTAGGGCTCTAGTACAAGTGTAAGAAATTATAGGAGACTCCCACGTACGTTATGTCGATGTTGACGGGGACGTCTTTCTCTGTCTTCCTCCCATATATCTATATGAAGCCTTTTTACAGTCAGCTCTCTCTCTCTTTTGGGTGTGTATGTGTGTGTGTGTCTGAAAAATCTCGAGGAGGAAGAGGAGGAGGAAAAAAAGTTTTTGAAAAGTTTTGTCCAATTTTTTGCCTGCCTCAGGAGGAATTTTATTTGTTGAATAGACTGCTGTACGAGTTACTGACAGCATAGCTGAGAGTAGTACACACACACATAACCAGTACTACCACTACAACCCCTTCTCTTCTTTAATGGCCAAGGTATTCTCTCCTCTCTCTCTTTCACTGTGAATGCAGTCAGGGTATGTCGACTGTAATGTGGCTCCTTCTTCTTCTGTCTGTCTGTCTTTATAGACTGGTGGATGTGGATGAGAACCCGGGTAATACAGACTAACTTCACTTCTTGTCTTCTATACTTGATCTTCTTCCTCTTCATCCCCAGAAAGAGAGAGAGAGAAAATAGAGAGAGGGGATGGAAGGAAGAATGAAGGCGGCATTATTTTCTATAGAAATTTCTGCTCTGTGTAACCGCTCGACATTTCCTCACATATAATCTGCATAAGAGCGGCTATCTCTTTCTCCTTTTTTGAAAGACTAGGTTACACCATCCTAGGTAGTACAGTTCCTGTACAAATTTCCCTTTTGGTCACGACTCTCCATCCCTCCATTTCACAGGCTTGAACTACAATATACGTACGTGTGTGTATCCACATACGTATTGTATGTGTGTACCCTTTTTTTGCTCCAGTTGAAGTGCAATATTTTTGTGAAGCTTTCCCTTCCCGGCTGTTCTCTCTTCAGCCTCAAGCGACAACAGTCTCAGCGCCAAAGATTTGGCTAATATGAGGCATTTCCTATTTTTTCAACATTTTCCCAGAAAAACACACATACACACACGAATGGACAAAGTGGCAAATTATGTTCAATATTTTTTCCCCTACTTCATTCTCTCTCTCTCTCTCTCTTGACGTTCTAATCCAGTTTGGAATGCGCAATAGTTTAGTTGAAACTAATTACAAAACTCCGTTGAATGAAATTTTTGCACTACCCTTCCACTGCACTCTCTCTCTCTCCTCATCTCTCACTCTCTCTTTTCCAGTGGAAGATCTAAAGCAGGCCAAATATGTCTAACTGTGATGCATTACATTTCCCCTTTCTCCTTTTCTGGGAGAAAACTGGAGGAGGGAAAAAGTTGTGTGTGTGTGTGTTGGGGAAAAACACGGAAAACATTCTTGCCAAGACATTCACTCAAGTCAGTCAGTTACACCTTGGGAAAAATACACAGAGACATATTGGTACACACACACACACCCTCACACTCAACTAGTACACAGCACAACACACAAGCAGCTGAATACACGAGGGTAAAGGGACAATCATACACACATGGAAGATAGTGAGAAAGAGAGAAACTGAAAAATCCTAGAGGATATTTTCCCCTACAAAAAAAATTTCCTCACCTTTCCCCACATCCCTATCTTCTCACCTCTCTCTCTCTCTTCTCCGTTTGAGAAGAATCTCCAAGGATTTCCCATTTGAGGATAAAAATGGTACACAAAGAGCAGGAGCGAAGACGACGAGACACCAAAAAACATTAGCCTCCGACAAGACGAAAGAGAGGAGAAAGAAGAGAGTCCAACGTCTCAGTCAATCTCGTGTCAACCCAACAATTTACTCCCTGGTTAACAATTTACTCCCTTTCTCTCTTCCTCTCTCCCTCCAATCCTCCCCTCCCCACACACACACACTAACCTCACAATTCACCCCACACACTCACTCTGCACCCTCACCTTCTTCTTTGATTGATGGTCATTTTCTCTATTTTTTCCCCTGCACAGACTGAGTGTGAGAGAGAGGATGTGTGGGGACTTCTTTTTACCTGACGACTCCACTTGTACGACCCTGTTGTTATTTTTTGTGTGTAGATCATTTATTGTCATTCCCCACAGTCAGGAAAAAGATTGTGGGGTTGACAATACAGGAAGATGACACACGGTAGGATAAAACTCTTTGGCTTTAAATCATATCGATACCCGTGGTATTTCCAAAACGCACGTCCCCATACATATTACATATACAGACACACATCTAAGCAAAGGGAAAAGAGAGAGAGAGAGAAAGTTTCAGAGTTGCCACAGAGTAAAAGAGCGAGAGATAAAATGATGACAAGTTAATGTGATGATAATGCGAGTAAGAGTGTATGGTCGAAAGAGGAATGGAAATCTTCCCTCTTTAAATCATGTTAATAAATTGCTGGGAATTCATGGGAGGGGATGAGAGAAAGAGAGAGAGATGAGAGGGGGAGGGAGAGGGGAAAAAATTAGGTTGATTTTAAGATAGCAAGAGGTAGAAATAGGAGAAAGAGAGGATCACAGAGTGAAAAGACCGACTGTGGTGTGTACGGTACTTGGAAATGGGGTGGGATGACTGGAGGGATAGTAAATAACCAATTTATGTCCAAGGCATGTGTATCTCCATACGGAAAAGTACAGAAGAAGGAGACAGGAGGGTTCAATGACAGGGTATTGTTGGGAAATGATGCATTGTTGGTGTGCGGCTCAGGTCTCACTCTATCTCAGTTGTATATCTTCCCTCTCCCTCTCCCCCAGTCGAGCACTCTCTCCAACACACACACACACACTCTACAGCTCTACAGTAACACAGAAGCAGGACTCGCTGGAGGATCCACCACTCAGTCAGCCGGACGAGGAGGCAAGGAAGAACTGCTCCAGCCCATAGAAGCGAAGGAAATGGGAAAAGGAGGGGAGAGGGGTAAAATACGCAAGGCTTCCCTTCTCCACCACCACCAGCCCAAAAATCTTAAGAGCCAACCTGCCCCTCTCTAGACTCAGTATTCACGTTCTAGACGTGATTCGTGTCGCAAGCAAAACCCTCACACTGTCTCTCTCTATATATATACTATTCTGTCTCTTTTAACAACCCACCACCACCACCGACTTTCTTCCTTTCCCATTCACAACTCCAACTTGCCACTGGGAAAAAGGAGGGAGCAACCCCCAGCCGCTCCTACTCGCTTCTCCTTTTTTCTCGCTCTCTCTCTCCCTACTAACTTTCAACTGCCGTTCCTACAACTACTACTCCTAGTACTGTGTGTGTGAGTTGGAGAAAAAAAAATCATGTTTTGGATTCTCATCTTCCTTTTCAAAACAAATTATTCACATTTTCCAAATGTATCTTTCTCCTCAACAATTAAATAATAAAAAGGGGATGAAGACTCGATAAACTTGGACACACATCACAGCCACATTTACTAATCACCCCTCAGTGTCGTACAGCAAGGATTAAAGTGACACGGTGTAGTTTTTTTCACAAACATTGGAACATACGGAGAAAGTACAGAGTAATACAAAGGGAAGAAATCACACTTTGAACTTTTGTCCTGGTGCTAATTAAACTGGAGGAGGAGAAAGGTGTGTGTGGCAGAGAGAAATATAGATGAAGAATCGAAGATTAGTTCTTTTTATCCGTGGGTGTGTCAAAATCGTCCATAATATACACACCATCTTCAATTTTTGAGGAATTCAAGAGAAAACTTTCACCTTGCCACCTTCAAGTCAAGAATATGGAACAAAGGGTTCAGTTATAAAAAAAAACAAGGCTAAATAAATATACTGACTAGTTTTTTCTACAATTATATATATAATCAATTGAAATAGTCAATGCACATCAACTTTTTTTGAAGACCAAGGAAAAAACTATCCTCACCCTCTCACAATCTTCTCTTCTTGGCGAACAAGTTCAGCTTCAACTGAGAACAAGCTACTTTCTCCTGGTGTACTGACCGACCCCAGCCTTTCCCATGGTATAGAAAGCTGCCAATTAAACAAATTCCGGAAAAAATCCAACTACCAAGTAAAAAAAGAGAAATAAAAATTTTGTGGGGGAAAAAGGAAAGTGGAGGGGGTTACTGCAACTACACACGGAATAGGTGACTAAGGAATTGTCTCTACATCCCCCATGCGAACAATTCGTCTTCTTTCCCTCAAACAACGTTTCTCCCTCTCTAATTTCTCTTACTGTCTACTCCTGGAAATCGGAAAACAAGTTGACATCCCACTGACATCCTACTCTGAACAATTTTCAGTATTGTCCCTCCACCCGTCCAGTCTGACCAGGTAAGAGTGTTTTCTAATAATAATCTGTTTCAATAAAAAATAGATAGACTGTTTAAAAAAAGATAAATAGAATACCAGAATCACTGAGGAGAAGCTAGAAACCCGACAAAACTTTTCTCTTCTTGTTTGTTACGGGGTACGTACACAAGAGATCATTTCATTGATTTCTTCATTAACACCAAACAGGGAAAAAAGTGTGTCAAAAAGTTAGGGAAAAGTTTGAAAAACTTTTCGTGATTAAAAAAATTGCAAATATGTCATCAAAAAGTAATGTTCAAAGTACAAGGAAGTCTACAGAATAACTATTCGGAGGAGAAAATGGAGAAATGATAAAGAAAGTAAAGGAGTTGAAGGGAGGACCGAGTGAATTTAGAACTTAATGGGGTAACTCAAGCCTCCAGTTGAACGTCATCAAAAATGGGAGAAAGTTGAGTGAAAGGAGTGAAAAGATTGGTTTTTAAAATTCTCCTATATTGAAGAATAGCTTTTCGATTTTAATTTGAATTATTTCGACTAATTATATAATTAACATATGAAATTATAATAGTTTTATTTAGCTTGAAAAAAATCTGACTTGAAAAAATTTTGACTTGAGAAACCGAATGAAAGATTCAAACATTCATTTTTTCCTCGAATTTTATAAAAATACAACTATTTGAAAGACATTTTGATAAAAAGATCAAGGGTTTGTGAACCGGAGAGAATGAGGGATGGGAAGGTGAAATCGTAGAGTTTCTTTTACATTGACAATCTTCATGGTATTCCACTTTAGGATGAAGTGAAGAGAGGGTTGGAAATAAATGTGAAAGTGATTTGACACTCGTTGTCCCTTTCTCCAGAAATATGATTCCCATATATTTTGCATTTAAATTTTTGTGACATGATTTCACCCTCATATCCTCCTTTTCTGTCTCACTCTCCTTTGTGTGTGTGTGTTAGTCTGGTGAAGAGGGTTGAGAATGTGGATTTATATCCTCCACCACACTTGCCACTTGTAAAACTTGTTGTTGTTGGGAAGTGAGAGAGCCTTTCGTATATTTTTTATGTACAAGAGAATTGAAAAGAATTGGCTCTTCTTTTCCTTCATATGATATGTACTTTACACTGTGTACAGTCACAGTCCTATACTTGACTTTATGTGTACAGATTTTGTTGCATTCCTCCGTTCTTTTTTCCTCCTTCGAGAAAATAAGAGAACAGTAGCATTTGTGCGATCCTTAGTGTATCAAAAAGAAAGGGCTTTTCGTGCTGTTTGGGAGAAAAGAGTCGTGAATACACAGCAGAGAGTCAGCTTGACTTTTTTTGGTGACGACGGTTCAAAATATGAACATGGAGGATTCTGGTATATATATCTGTACGGATTACACACACACAAGAATTATATGTGTAGAGGGAAAAGAGTTTAGTGGAAATTGAAAACTATCTTTATTTCTATATTATTTTGAAGGAGGGAAAAGTTGGGATTGCATGATGGAGGGAGGAGAAGAGCATAAAGTGAAATGCGTAAATATGAGACAACAACAAGGAGATTCTTCTCTCTCTCCCTCTTCCTCTTTTTCCCAATAGAGTAAGAAAGTGAGAGAGGCGTCTGGTTAAAAGCTCCTCTTATTTTGTGTACCCCGTCATAACGTCCAAAGAGAAAGGAACAGAGAAAGTGAATTTGGAGAGAGGAAGAAAAGAGGGTGTAAATTGATATTCATAAACGGATCAGAATAAATAAGAAGAAATCATCAAGTCTGGATGCCAAATATGGCATCAAAAGACGAACATTTGGTTCGATACTAAAATTTTCTGCCTCATTTCCCTTCTGCCTCCCAAAATCTCTCTCTCTCTCTCTCTCTCTCTCTTATGCTTCTTTAGCAAAGCGACTGCTTGTCCCCTTGTTCTCAATACCCTCCAAGTACCTCCCTTCTTTCTCTCTCTCTCTCTGTGACTTTCTCTGATGATTGCATTTTACTGCATTTTGTATTGTACAAAATTTAAATGCTTTCTCTCTCACTCTCTCTCTCCTTCCCTCTTTGCTCCCAACGACAGACTCACTCCAATTCCAGCATAGCTAAATAAATCCACAACCAGCCAAAGTCAAAATTCCTTGACATCAACTTGACGGAGGTGCCTGGAAAAAAGAGGGGAAGAGAGGAAGGGAAAGGAGAAGTTAAGACGGAGTGTGACAGAATGGTAGGGGCCAAAAACTTGAACTATCAGATGTAGTTCTCGTAAAATTGAGAACAAAATTATAGGACGGACTATAAATGAACTAAAGAAATACAAGATGTAAAGAGAAAGAAAGACTCTCTCTCTCTGCCTACTTTCTCTGATCCTATATAAAATTTTCAAGAGACTTATGACTTTGAACGTCATCATTATTTATTCCTTTTCTTTCTGTCTCCCTCTCTCTCTCTCCCATTGCTCCATATACATGGACGTAATAGTAAAATAGGAAATAGTACGCTCTCGTTGTTCCTCAGCATCTGCTACTTTGACTAACAAAAGTGCAATCTTTAACTCTCCTCCTCCTCGTCTTCCTTTCACTGTTCTCTGTTTTCTGCCACCCCCAGTCAAAGCTATAATAGTATGGACTGCACACAGCAGACACACACAAGGAAATCTTTGGTCCATTGCATTTATTTTGTGTCGGAGGAAACAAGAACAAAAATTAGGCTTTCAAGACAATTTAAACTTTTCAATATGCACACGCACACATTTATATCTTTGTGAGGGGTGGTGGTGGTAGTGTGTGTGTGTGGAGGGGAAGAGAAGGGTTGTATAAAATCAGAAGAGGCTGTACCTTTTAAAGACTTATTGTAGGGACTGTGTTTGTGTGGGGTTTTGTGTGAGGATATTAAGACTGCTGTTAATCTTTTGACTTTTCCATCCCTCCTCTACATTTCTCTGGACTTTTCTTCAGCCCCGAACACACACACAGAGAAAGCAAGAGAGAGAGAGAAGTTATACCCTCACTTTTGAGTTTATACTCTTGAGAGGAGGTACTGGGAACGACACAGGTCCTACTTTTCTACAGAGAGGGAGAGAGAGAGTGGGGCAAAGTGGTAACTGGTGGGAAGGGAAAGGGCAGGCTGGTTGGTTTTTCCCTCCTGCACAATATGTTATTTTATTTCATCTTAATATTAATATTAAGTGAGAGATGACATCGGGGTGGTGAGGGTTTGGAGAAAACTATGGAGGAGATAGCTGTGTAGTTGTCTTTAGACTTTATTTTATGCTGGGCCTTTTCTCTCTCTCTCTGAATAAAGTGGCTCTGTTTGTTGTACTGTTGGATACACGGAGAAGAAATGAATTGTAGAATTGTGGAAAGAGAGAAGGGAATAAGATGAAGAAGAAGAAGAGGAGGAGGTTATCCGGGCAGACTGTACTGGGAATTAATTTATTTTATTTATAAATTTTCATATAATGTCTTTTTGTCTGGGTGACTCTCTCTCTCTGCTCTGTTTTGTAGGCAGAGTAAGGAACAAGAAAGAGAGATGAGGCAGGGGTTGTAACAGCTGTATTTGTCTCGTCTTTTATGGAGACTCTATTAGTCTCCTCTTCTCTCTCATCGAGCCTTGAAATGAAGGGACGGAGGAGGAGGTACGAATGGAAAAGAGAGAGAGAGGGATGTGGATTTTAAAGCAGTTGTGTCATATTTTCTCCAAATCTTCCTCACCACAAAATACCTTCTAGCCAACACACTCCACAATCATTGTATAGTATACATAGAATATCCACACACACACACACGCTCTCCTTATCTGAGTAAGAGAGAGAGAAAGAAGGAGAGGGACGACTGGCCGAGGAGTAACCAAACCCGACGGTCCACGCAGCAGGGCATCATGTCCTCCAACTTTCTTTTGTATAATCATTCTCACTATCTCCTCTGAGTACACAATACTCGTACTCTACTACTTGTGTGGCGAGGGGAATACAAGGAACAGCAGCAGTTTACGGCACATGCATCTTTTTTTTGAAAGTTCTCACTCAGAGCCTGAGTGTGTGTGTGTCAAGGAACGAGGCTGGAGCATGTGGCTACATACTACAAGGCTCCATCGATGTACACACACACACACAAAGAGGGTGAGAGAGCCAGAGACCAGCGTTCAAGGGAAGTATGGATGGGAGCCCTTCGGGAAACTTTCAAATGTATTCACGACATGACTTCAAGGCATTTGTAGAGTTAAAAAGTTCCCAGAGAGAACGAGAGCAGAGCAGAGCAGAAGAGAGAGAGAGAGAGAGAAAGAGGGAAAAAGTCCAAGAGAAAGTTTTACAGTTGATATATTTTTTTGTGGTTTGTGGACCACCATCACCTTCTCCTGCATTTACACACGACCAATCCACTCACCTTCCATCCACATCCACTACTCACATACAACAGCCACAGCCATCCTCGCAATCTACTCTCACTCCTAGGATGTCATGCATACTCAAAAAAAGATATAGCAATATTGTCCTTTTCCTACTACAGTAGCAAGGTACAAGGAGAATCCTGTACTCTCTACAAGTAGACAGTGGTTAGTCACTATTCTATATAAAATTTGGAATTTCACTCTCATTCCCCTCAAACTACAACCTACTTGGAGAGTGTGTGAAGGTAGTAAAAAGAGGATTCTCTCTCATTCGGTGGGACTTGGAAGACCAGGGGAAAGATGATCGAGAAATGTACATCTCTCGATGTATCCAGGGGATATTGTCGAGTATGGAGGTGATGGGTTCGGTCGGAGAAAGTGGAGAGTGTGGACGAAGAAGCAGGTGCTGGATCGAATTGTTACACAGAGAGAAAGGGGAGAAAAGGACTTGTCGATTTCATATATGCAAAAAAGGTGTGTCAAAATGGGGAAAAGAAGCAAAAGGGTTTGTGGTCTCCCACACACACACACACACATCCTCACACACATCACACATTCACACACACATCACACATTCAAGTCGGCGGGCAGGGGAAAAAATGCTGGGAAAAGGTGCCCGAAGAAAGACTACATGGAATGGAATGGGACATGGGGCTGTGTGAGGTTTGAATAGCTATGCAAAAGGTGTTTGAATGGTGTAAAACGTAAAAAGGAAGAAAAAGACTGAGTGAAAAAAGGAGAGAAAGAGAGCGCGAGAGAGAGAGTCAAGGGGAAAACCTGAGATGAATGGAAAATATTCTTATTCTTCCAGCCGGCGTTTTTATACAAGGGTAAGAGAGAGAGAGCGAAAGGAAGAGATGGAGATAGAGAGAGAGGGAAGAGAAAAAAAGACGGAGATGATGATGCATTCCATGTTCCATCCCTTATCCAAATGTACTCACCACACTATACATCTTCCTACCCCTCCCTCTACGTCCTCTCCCTCTTTTCACTGTGCCCTGTGTCTGAAAATTCCTTTTTGACTTCTCCCACCGTTTAAGTGAGAACGGAGAGAGGCTCAAGTCTTCCCACGTTCCCACTATATACATTAGTATACAGTGTAGAGAGAGAGTGAGGGAGAGAGTCATGCTTTTATATCCTCATCGTGGAGTGGGGAATGGAGGGGGACGGAGAGAAAGGGCTGTTCAGGATGGGAATGGTTGGGAGTGGTAGTGGTGGTGTGAAGGCTACTTTGAATATTTTTCAATTTTCAATTGCCACTGAATGCTCAATGAAAAAGGTTTTGCATGCTCAAAGACAATCCACCTCATTGACCACCTTTTCTTTTCCTTCCCCACCACAAATTCACTACTCCACTGGATAAATTCAAAATTCTCTGAGGAAACATTCAAATTTTTTTCCCTTCTTCAAATCAACCACTTTTCCTTATCCTCGGAGTACAGTATCCTCTTTACATAGTTTGTGTGTGTGGGAAGAGACAAGAGAGGGAAGAGCCAATGTCAAATTGAGTGCCCCTTCAAAAAAATTCAGTTTATTCTTCTTGTATATCCTATTTAAATATTTAAACATGAGTGGGGGTGTCAACTAGACAGAATATGGAAGAAAATGGTCAAAATTCAAGGAAGGGAATTTTTTGTCAAATTGTGAAACGTACGAGGGGACAAAAAATGAATATTTTAGAATACAACATACGTTGTATGCATATTATTGCAATAAGTCTACATACATACGTCAGTTTTCAGAATTTTGGAAGGGGAAAAATAAAATTGTGTCAAATTTTCGCACCAAAAATTTGTCTCGTTGGAGAGTGTACATAATGGATAATGATTAATCCATGGTTATCCCTCTTGGATGAAAGCCTGGATCATTAGTGGCCTTTACCCTCCCTCACTCTCCAATTTATCATTCTGAGAGCGTCAGGGAAGGAATTTAAGGCGGCTTGTTATGCACACACGTTCCTTGTACAAGGAGGGGCAGAGAAGGAGAGAAGGGAGGGAGAAAGTACACGCTAAGAAAAGCAATGATTTTCCACCTGTACTCCCTCTACATCTTGGGGAAATTTTGGGGAAAGGGATGGTAAAGATGGAGGAGGAGGAGGAGGAGAAGGGAATGGGATCAAAATCATGAATAAGTGTATTAAAGTTGAATTAGAGAGCTGAGTAGACTCATCATATGCTGCTCATAGGTGTGAGAGGGAGAAGGGCTGTATTTTCAAAATAAATTTACCACTCTCTTTCCTCCTTCCCTCCCTCCCTCCATGTGTGTGTCTGTTTGACAGAGGTAGAAGCAGGGAGAGCCGGTGTGTGTAAAAATCCTGAGAAATCTTTTTTTCCCTCTTCCTCACACGTCTCCCTCACCCTGGCAGTTAGTACGTGTGTAAACATAGTAACGACACTTAAATTTAACGAGTTCAGATACCCTCTCTCTCTCTCTGAGCACCACACACACACACACACCTCCCTTCATTCTTTCACTTGGATAGTTAGCAATCTCTGTGTGTTACTTTAACTATCTGTGTGGCTGTGTGTGCGTGTGTGTGGAGGGTACATCCTCCACATGAAGTGTAGCTGTATATAATATATATATATATATATTGGACGAGGAGTCTTGGCAAGTCGAAAAGAAAAATCTCAGTTTTTAACTTGAGGATATTAATCATTTCGTTAAACTTTTTTTCCCCTTCTCCTTCTCAACCTAGCCAGCCAGCTTGTCATGTCTGAGGGAAGTTATCTAAGTAGTAGTGACGGTCTTAGTTATGTTTTCCTTGCCTCCTCATCCCCTCCTCCTCCTTCTTCTTCTCCTCTTATCCATCCATCTAGCCAAAAACATGATACGATTGCTGAACCTGACTCCTCCACATGACTTTCATTCCACACTTTCATCTCCGTTACATAAATGATCAGAGACGGGTTCCACACACACGGTCTTGTGTGTGTGTGCCACTGTTTGTATTTGTACACTGAGAAGGGAAGAAGGGGTTAGTCTGTATAGTCCCACACACACACTATTAGTCAAGATTGTCTCAGCTCAACTTGACTGTTTCACCCTCTGACTACCATTTTCATCCCTCCTCCACTTTCCCCAGCTCTGATGACAGTTTTCGGATTTTAAATATTTTTCCTACGTTCATAATTAAATTTTGTCAATGTTTATCAATTTTAACCATGAGCTCATTTAATGTTGCGTTGATACTGGATTTAGTCATAAAACTAAAGATTACATGTCAATTAGCATGGAACATTATTTGGACACAGAAGAAAATTAATTAGAACGGAAGAAGGATTATTAATTAAAATCATTTCCCTCACACCCTCGGCTGGAGTGACACGCAAAAATGTTTCAAATAGCCCAATTGTAATTGATCAATATAAAGCGTGTGTGTGTGATCCCTCCTCGGAGACACATACATAGTAGAAGGTGAGGGGTGAGTGGACATGTACGTGTGTGTGGGTGGGTGTGTTAGTGGAGGAGATTGACTTTCATGACGAGAATGATTAGAGCTTTGGATTTCTGAATGAGCAGGTGGAGAATTTGTTTTATACTCTTCGTTTCGTTTGCCATAAGGTTTCCCCCTGCCTAGTCGAAGGTGAAGGGGTGGTACTGGAGGAGAGAGCTACTGTGTAGCTAAAGAGAGAGAGAGTAAAGCGTTCTCTAATAAATATATAAATTTTAGGCAGTCGTAACTTACACCACCAGCCCTCCTCCCCGCCTCTTCCCTTTTTCCTCTTTTTTTCTGTGACGGTGGTCCACCTTGTATTTCTCCCTGTCTATATTCTTTCTCCATAAATACTGAAGGAAAAAGGTTCCTGGCTCTCTCTGCCCTTTTTTACCCAAAGATGAACTTATGTACGAGAGAGAGAGAAAACGTCTCGCATTTTGTCTCTGCGTGTGTGTGTGAGTTGTCGAATGCTGACTATCATCATCAATATGGTCATGTAATAATATGAGGGAACGGGAGTATGACAAGGCATCTCCTTGTATGTGCGTGTATGTGTGTGTGTGTGTGGGGACGGTCTCATTTTTTTCTTAGCTTCTTTTTCTCTCCATCCCAGCACAGCAGCAGAGACTCATATAATATTGATTCATTGACATTAACGAGCGAATTATTATCTACAGTTATGATGATAGATATGGTCAGTGCAACTTTTTTTCATTCTCTCCCTCTCTCAACATTGAGAGAGAAAGAAACGTTTCGAGTTTTTATGACCTCATATCCCTTCACCCAATCGAACCAACACACACACACAAGCAGGGAGACTTTCTTTCAACTCTCCACTCTCTTCCAGGTCTCAAAGTGATGTCGGGACAAGTCCAAATTTAGTTTTCCCATGACCTTTTCTGAAAAGTGTGTGTGTGTATGTGGCCCGACCGTGTAATGTAAAGAAATTGGTGGTCCTTCCAAAGAGGGCAAGGGGGGAATGGTGGTAGTAATGTAAAGCCAAGGAGACTTGAAAGGGAGAGAAAGGGGGGGGGGCTGGAGTGAAATCTATGATAGTGAATAGAAATGGAGAGAAAGAAGGATTTTAGTTTTAAAGCCAGCCGCTTTAGTGGTAATAGGTTCTTGGGCAACAGATATATGTGACACATCAGTCGGGTGGGCCATACGTGCAATAGGTAAACTAAAAGTTTGTAAAAAAAAGTTCTCCTCCCCCCTATGTATAGAAATAAGAGAGAGTGTGTGTTTGTGTGTGTGTATGTGTGTGTGAGGGAGAACATTGGGATTTTGGCAATTCTCACGAGAGGTTACATAAAAGTCAAGGGACATTATTTTCTTTGCCTGACAAGATTTTTCGGGGGGATCTTTCTCTCTCTCTCTCTGCGTGTTTAGCTGCAGTCTGTGTGTGTCCTGTGTGTGCTGTGTGGGGAGGTGTGTGTGTTGGTGGGAAGTGGAGCTGGGTGAAAATATCTTTATATGTATTTAGAAAGGAGTCGACTTTTATTGAGAGCTTTTTTTTCTTTGGACACACAAGGAAAATCACTCAATTTAGCTTTCTCTCCCTTCCTTCCCCTCTTTTGGTCCGGGTGAAAACCCGGTGGCTTAAGGTATCCTCCATGTGTCAGTTCAACATTTCAATGTTGACCCTCTCTTTAACTCTCTCACTCTGACTCTGCTCTGTGAGGGTAGTATGGTGTGGTGGGGATGTTTGTGTGTGTGTGTGCTGATGTATGTTTGTACTGGGTCGGTGTGTTGTGGCTCGAGTCTATTTTGGACAGCGTACACGAGTCAATGTATTAAGAGAGAGAGAGGGTTTTACAACTGTCCTTTCATCATTTAATCTCATGTTGTTGTGTCCTGGTCTCAAATGACGACACTATCCAACATCATCACCACCACACACACACATTCACACACACTTTCTCCTACTCTTCTCTACAGTCTGTCCTGTCCCCCTCTGAATAGATCTTTTCAACTGTGTGATTCCAATTACCTAATTAATACATGGACCAGCACAGTCAGAGACAGAGGCTCTGATTCAATTCTCCGAACGTCCAGCTGAGCCAACCACACACACACGCCAACACTCCGCTCTGACACTTTCAATTCTCACTTCCACAATTCATCATTTACACCCCAAATCTGACCCCACACTCCAATCAAATTGACATGTCCAGGAAACACATTTAAATTCAAAATTTCCGAATACACCATGTGCAATTTTCTAGGGGATATGTTGACATCAGGTTACAACGGAATATTTAACATGACAAATCCACACACCAACTTATGTTATGTGAGTGAATAAATGTTTTACAAGCTCCTTTTTTTCTTTAAAAAAATTCAAATTTTTAAAACATACAACGAGTCTTAAAAACTCAACAATGTGTGTTCAGGAATAAGCATAACATTAGCATCGTTAGGCGCTAATGTGCCTCTCAAAAAAAGGTGGACACTCGAGAGTCTCAATTGCATTTTGAAAAAACTTTTTTCCAGCCCATCCTCACGTTTTTCTTCCCCCCTTCTTCTCTGAGAAAAAAGAACTGACGAGTGGTCAAGCCTGGAAACCTGTTCACAATTTTTGTCCGCAATATTTTTGCTTAGACAAAAAAAATGTTTGGGTGCAGTGTGTGTGTGGAGGGGAAAAAGAGTGCAGCTGTCGAATGAAGGAATGCTTGCTACTCTTCTGGTAATGACACACAATGGGAGATTGTGGAGTTTACTTTCCTGATACAAAGGCAAGCTCAAAATATCTCTCTCCCCCACCACGTGTACAAGGATGGGGTGAACGGTAAAGGAGGACGTGTAGAAAAACATTTCTCCTATTTTTCTCTTTACCCCATCCCTCCAATTCTTATTTTTGTGTATCAAGTGCAGTTGACTTCTATATCTATATAGAGAAGGGACACTCTCTACACTTTAACGTAGTCTTCCATCCCTCTCTACCCGCCCCAAGAGAAAGTAGCCTAAGTTGATGTACATAATTTGAGTCTGTCTCTTTCTCAAGACGACGGAAACGGAGGGTTAGGGACAATACAATTGGCATTGGCAAAAGAAGAGGAGGAGGGGTTCAAGAGTGAAGAGAATTGTGGATTGCAGTTGAAAAAGGGACGCCATGGCAAGGATTTTTTGGTGTGTGTGTGTTGTGGATGGATGAAATGATGTGAAGGTAAACTTGGTCGTTCCACCGTATAACGCAGTATACACACAGACACACACATGTGGAAGGCCGGGTTGTACATTGTAGTTTGTTGGTGTGTGTGTACGATGTATCACAAAAAGGTTCAAGTTGGAGAGGAAAGAGGAGAAAGCAGAGGGAAGAGGGAAAAAATTAATTTTGGTGGTAGTGGGAAAGGATGAGAGAGCACATTTCTCTCTCTCTCTCTCTCTCTCTTTCACTTCTTTTCCTCTTCCACCTACAAGGAAAGTGGATAAAGAAAAGAGAGGTAGTTGGACGGCCTTAGCCGTACACACAAAGTATACACAGTGATGTTGTATAACTAACTGAGGGATGGGGAGTCTTGTAGTAGTAGAGTGTTGGTTGAGAGGGAAAGGGCCGTCAAGGGAATTTCCACTTCATGTACTGCTCGGAATGAGCACATCATATAGGCCCTTAAGAGAAAGCTTCTTCCCTTCTCACCCCACACAAAAAATACACGACCCCTCATCTCATATCCCATGTTGTAATACCATACCTTAGTCTTAGCCCATTTCAAGATGTAGAGAGCAAGTGAAAAATTCACACACACACGCTCAACAGAGAGAAGGAGAGAGAGAGCAGCTTAATCGTTTACCTCGACATACCATCGTCTCCCAGCCTTCAAGCTTCAGAAACTTTAATGCCATGTTGCACACACACTCTCTCACAGCCAGAAAGCAGTGCATACAAGAATAGCTGGCTTCTCAGATGACGGAATTTGTAATCTCTCCCTCCCTCCTTGTGTCCTACAACAGGCAAGCTCATAATACAGAAGGAGAAAGTGGGGAATGGTGAGGGGGGATATTTTTTTACTCTGCTTGAGGGAAAGAATCGAAATTCGAGCATATTTTCACATGTAAATACCACATTCTATGTACGGACTTGAGGAAGGAAGGACGAAAACAGGATTCCGTATGCATTTGTATTATAATGTAAAAAATATTTGTTACGACATGCTACAAGAGAAGGAAAGAGAAAGGAAGGTTGTGGTGTTCGCGACGTGTGTAAAAATTCATTTTTACAAGGGAATGTATTTGAATGCTGTTATAAAAGTGTGGACGAGAGAGAGAAATTTTCTGGAGAGAGACACACACACGCAGAGATGTGCGACATGGAATTGTAATGGGCATGGAATAATTTGAGATGAGACTGCCGGTGGTTGATTCAAGAGGGGGAATGCTGGTGATAGGAAAAGAGAGAGAGAGAGAGAAAAGGAGGGAGTTGAAAGTTTCAGGAAATCATAACTTGGAACGAAGTAGCCCGGGCTATCGTCCTGGAAAAAAAGTTTTTTCTCTGCCTATATATGCATGTTGAAGAGGGGAGGGAGGAGAGTGGACAGAGAAAGGAGTGGGAGGGAGGGGGAAAGGGAGAAAGAAAGACAGCAAACACAATTCGATGTGAAAATATTTGCATTGAAAGAGGATGGGTTGGTCATCGGCGACGGTGGTCTCCATGGATGACCTTTTCTGTAAGATGTGACCATCATCCATTCCATGGCTGCTCCCACAGGAAAAGGCAGTGGTCATCATCCTATCCCACAAAACACACACACATCCACACACACATGTGTGTGTATACATCATGAAGGGATACTATTTTCGAAAGGAATGAATTCAAATTTTGTGCAAGACTTGCGAAAAAATTCTACATCCTCTCTCTCTCCAAGACACGACAAAACTCAACTTGTTTTCCATCTCCCTCCTGCACAGTGTGTGTGTCTGTGTGTGGACAAAGTTTGGTCACCTCTTATTCTTCATCATCCCCTCCATCACTTTCATTCTCATTCCCCGCTATTCTTATCCCCTGTCATTGCCTTCTCCCATTACTTCTCTCTTTGTGTATCCATTACATTGTTCGGTACATACCCGCTCCCCACAAACAACCAGCACACACACAGAGAGACACACACACTCACTCACGCAGATCATATTTAAACATGTCAAACAACCTTTTTTTGAATTCTTCCGACTAGTCGAACATCCCAGCAGAGCATATATTCTTCACCCCTCTTTCCTCCCTAAAGGAACAGGGAAAGGACGAAGAGGGATGCAATTCCAGAAGGCAAGGAAAAAAAGGAAAAAGTTTTTTTCCAACCCTCCTCCACTCCTTTTCTTCCTCCTTCTCATGTGCAGTCTATTTAGAATTGGTCATCTTTTGTGTATTCATGGCCCTTATGTGTGCCTGTGTGTGGAGGCCGCTCTTCCCAACCACACGCACACATGGACAGTCGTCGTTCATTTTGAATTCAATTCCCTATACATTTCCTTCCCGTCGAACGATTCCCATCCTATATAATTTTATTGAAATGTCCTCCAAACCATCATATCATTGTATAATAATGACCCTTAGTCTCTCTCTCCTTGTGTGTGTGTCTTCTCTTTGAATGAAAGCTGAAGCAGTGACCCAGTCATCATTTAGGACTAGATGGATGATAATCACAGTAAAAATTCCATGACCTCACGTACAAATAATAATAAGAGAGTCTCTCTCTCGAATCCATGGGATCGGAAGAAGCATGTGCCCGTGTGTGTGTGTGTGGGGATGATGGCTCACGGTTCGCACGGAATTTCTTCTTAAGCTCCCCGTAAAGGTGGAACGGATGGTCCTAGGAAAAAAAAGAAAAAAGCTTTGCGTGGAGTTGATGAGAACATGGAAAAATGTCGAGTGATTGCGGTGGGACGGAAGTGGCCACAGTACACTCCGTCCAGTCTTCCTCTCTCTCTCGTTTCACCAGAGCCATCACTACACTTCACTAGACTCTGTCTATATTCCCTCTATATTTAGACACAACCAAAGGCAAGAAGAGGGAAGAAGGAAGGGAGAGAAGTACGTGTCTTAATTTATCTCACTCGTACCGTACCATTCACCACCACCACACACACACACACACCAAACACACACACAGTTTGGGTGGGTGAGAGTTAATTTTTCCATCTCAGGGTGGTGGTTTTATGAGTTGTTCATGTCCTACGAGCATTTTTTCTCTCTCTCTCTCCCTCTACCACCTTCCCCAAAACACCCTTTATTTTTCTCTTTCTCTTATATCCCTATTCTTTTTCCCTCCCGCTTTTTACCCAGACCTCACCTTTTCCGTGCCTACCCCTTAGTATAGCCGCTCCTCTCCTCTCGGAGTGTGTGTGTGTGTGGATGTATCCTGCCTTTTTCTCATGACGACACGGCATTCCAATTCTTCTCACAAACCCCCAGTTGAGGACTCGACGATGGTGTGTTTGTGTGTGTACGTGCGACAATGCTCCTTAGTCACAACACTACCCATACACTATCATCATACCAAACTCGGCACACACACAGCATTTACTGTGGACAGAACACATGCAATCTAAAAAGATATACTTCCCATCCAAACCAATGAAGAGCAAGAGCAAGAGAGAGAGGGAGAGGGAGAGACGTACTGTTGGTCTTGTGATTGCATTTAGATATGTAGCTTTTACATATACGGAGGGATACGTGTGTAGACAATGTAGAGACCCCAGTTAATACAATCTACATGCTTTCTCCCTTTCTCTCTCCTGCTTAGACTGATTCACTTTCTAGGAGTGCATTCCACCGTAGACGTACATGGGTCGTACATACAGTCAGTTATATACCTGTCGCTGCAATGGCGATTCGAGTTTGGTTGGCGCGGGGGAATTATAGGTTTGATGCCTACAGCACTGTGTGTGTAATTTCGTCTTTTTCCATCTTAAGACACGCGACTCGACCCACCAAAGAGAAAGGGAAGAAAGCTGAGGAAAAAGAGAAGAGGAGGAGGAGGAGGAGGGAGGAAGAAAAAAAATTACGAGCGGTACGAATTTTTTTCCTCTCCTCTCTCCTTTTTTTTCTTCTTCACTCCCGATCCCCTCCGTTCCTTCACCCATATCCTCATTTTGTATGGATGGTGTGGTGGGGGTATCACCGCGAAAAACTGAAGCCCGGGCTCTCGCTAATTCTATGCCTCACTAACATGCAATCTCTTGTGGTCGTGTCCAACTCGTTTACCTCCTTTAATAAGATTCGTGGAAGGACGAGCCTGAGTTGTGAGAGAGAAGCAAGAGCAATCTATTCAATGCAGTTATCCCCACCTTTACACACACACACACACTCACACAACCCACAAGAAAGAGAGAAACACACATCGTCACATTTGTGTGTTCCTGTCACCCCACAAATTTTCTCTCGTCTCTCCACTTCTCTCCCTTCCACTGGAGACTCCACTGTACATTGACAATCGAAATGAACATGGATGTCCACTAACTTTGATATCCTCCGATAATCGACAGGGAAATCCACCGTCCTCCTACCTTCTCCCGAACAATGCAATGGAACTACTATATCCCTGGTTTACATGTCATCCAAGTCCAGCTCTTCCTCTCTCCTCGAAACAGGAGGAAAGAATTGTGCGACATTAACTTGACTTAATTGTGCATGAGTCAAGAGAAAATAGGGGGAGGGGAGGAGAAAGGGGGAGGGGAGAAACTTTGGAAAATTCTCCAGGGGCTACAATAAAACAAGTTGCGAAAAGAATGAGAGAGTAATTTTGCATTTATTTGGTCCTATATTTTCAATTACAAGTCTCTAAATGTTTAACAAATTTAAAAGATTAAAAAAAAGTGGCCACAAACTTTGTCCCTTTTGTCCTCAACTTTCTCAATTGTGAAATTGTGAATGCACTGTTTTGAAGTACAACACCACAAACAAACATATTTCTCTCTCTCTCTCTCTCTCTCTCTAAATACTAAATGTGTAATGAGTGGGAGGGGGACAGACGGAGTAAAGTGAGAAATGGATGAAGAAATGATGTTTAAAGGGGTCATGTACATAATAGGGGGATGAGATGATGTCTCTCCCGTGGATGAAGGTAAGGATAGGATGGAGATCAGGGAGGAGGAAAGTGAGGTTTATTGGAAATTCGTTCAATGAATCGTAGAGAAGAGAGAAAAAAGCCATCTGCCAGTACCAAACGAGAGAGAAAGCCGTTCCTAGTGCTAGTGTGTGTGTGATGGGTGAGAAGGGGGGGGGGGTGCACAGGGACCAATCTCCATTCCAAGAAAATCCAACTCGAACAAAGTTTGTCTTTTAACGAAATGGAACGGTTTTTGGTGCTGAAAATTTCTGGCCGATTTGGTTTTTGGCCGAAAAAAAAATTTGTACACTCTCTTTTCCCCCAGTCAGAAAGACACAAGGATAGGAGAGAATCGGAGGGATAGAGAAAGAGAGAGAGGAGAGAAGAAGAAGAAGAAAAGAGTTGGATTCTTTCAATCCACTTTGTCTGTATTGAGGAGATATTGAGAAATTTCCGTTTTATACACCCCTAAAACTTTTCCTCTGCCCATTCCTTTTATCCTGGAGGAGGAGGAGACGGTGGCAATGTGTGTGGCCTGTACATCCAGTGATCTGTCTCTCTGGGCTGTATTAGACTTAATACGGTGACTATTGTCATAATGTACGGAGTCCCCTCTTTTATATATAAAGAGGGGGAGGGAAGTGGGGTATCATCATACAAGACAATTCATAGTATGGAACACAGACACAGCGTACATTCATCCCCTCTCCTCAGTTACACAGTAAATATATGATGGAGGCACAAAACATAGATAACCCTTTTTTCACTTGGCACATGGAATTCTTCTTTTATTGTACACACATGTATATTCCTCATACCGCTACGTATTAGGATGTACCATTGGTACTGTACAGAACTCTATCTACTCTGTCGCCCTGTCCATAATCTTATCCTGTATAAAGAGAGAAAGATCACTCTCTGGCGCTTTCTCTTTTAGCTTGTAGCTGCCATGGCATGGCATTCTCTTAGGGTCCTTGGGTTCCTTTTCTTTTTTCCGTCTTTGGTCGTCTATTGTGTGGCACACACACACAGAGTGGAGTGCAGACAGAAGAATAAGAGAGGAAGAGGATAAGGAGGAGGAGGAAGAAGGAAGGCTAAGACTAGGAGCATGTCGTGCCACGGGAAAAAAAGTTGGAGAAAACAATAAAATAAGGTTTTTTGGGGATGCCCATCTATTCTTTCCGGAAGTTTTGCAACTCAATCGTTCTGAAAAGTATGGTGCTGTCGATCCGCCAGCTAAGAAGATCCATAGTGATCTACTCTCTTTCTCTCTTCACTTGAACTGTGTGCTGTGTGTGTCTCTATAGTGTGTGTGAGGGAGAGAAGGGAAAAATGTGCTATATAAAAGTAACTACATGTACTGAGACTACACATACACACAGCAATCCTCGGTGTCCCCAAGAGGAGAAGTCTAGCGTCTACTTTCTCTCAAATCTTGTCGAACATTCGTCTAACCAGGGATAAATTTCGAATGAGACAGAACCCTGAGAAAGGAAAGAAAGAAGGCAAGGAATGATTCCCTATATTTATAGACACACATCCACACTCACATCCGTTCTGACTCCTCAGTATTGAGCAAAAAAGGCAGGGCGAATGAGCATCTTGTTGTTGTTGGATCAGTGACCAGTGTTGTGTGTGTGGCGGATCTCAGGAGAGTAGAGCCACTGAAGGATGGAAAAAGGAGAGGAGGGAGAGGGATGCGTACTCAAGCATCAGACTAAAGATGATGAATTTGTCCATGGAGTGAAAGGAGTGCATGTGTACACTCTCCCGCTTCTCTTCCTTCTCTTCCTAGGTCTGAGTTTTGAGGGAGGGAGGGAAGTGAAGGGAAGAGAGAGAGAGAGGGTGGGGGGATTTGAGTACATGGGGTGGGTATTGTTAGTATTGTGTATTGTGGATGTATAGGTAATACACACGGCAAAAATATATGTTTTCTTGTTACTTTCTCTCTCCATTGTGACCATTGATTAGGATGGATCAATTACGGAAGACCTAGGAAAATGTTTCCCTCCAGCCTTAACCCGAGCACATCGGAATGCTGTGAGTGCGTGTGTCTGTCAGGGTGTGTGTGTGTGCTTTGCTCTGAACAGTATTGTTGTGGAGAGAAGAGGGAGAAGAACAAGAGAGTGACTAGGTTGTGTTGTGTGATGCCGTTTTTCCCTTCATCGCCCTATATCTACGACTACACATTTATCAGATTGTGTGTGTGTGTTGAATTCTATGAACAACAAAGGCATCTCTTTGAGACGTACACACACATACACAAAGAAAGATAGAAGGAGAATGAAAGACAGGAGAAAATTCTAGAGAGAGAGAGAGAGAGAGTGAACAGGGTAGTCTGTTATGTGTGTGTGTGTTGTGTACATTCAGTCATTGAAGATACACACTCAGGAGAGAGGGAATAACAAGAGACAGACAGCGTTGAGGAAGGGAGGGAGGAAGACGGACAAAATCCGGTGCGAAAATCAAGTTATTTCGGTACATTCACGCCCGTCAATAAGATAAAAACTAACGTAGCTCAGGGATGCCTTGGAATCTCCGGCCGTACGATCTTCCCCTCCTCTCTCCCTTTATCCCCTCCTCCTCCTCCTCTACAGTACTTTGTTAACCTTTTACCTGTAAAGTCGTTCACTCGTCTTTTTCCCTTTCCCCTTTTTTATCTCTATTTCTACAGAAATCTTTCCCCTACAATCCAAACGGTCTACACTGTACACTCTGAAAAAAAGGAGAGTGGAGGAATTATGTACTTTATAACTACAACTATAATAACAAGGCGAAGGGGCAGAGACTCTCTATTTAATACATATGTCCTTGTTTCCACTTTCTCTTTTGACACAGCATTTTTTACATCCATGTATTGGTCACTCAACTCCATTCGTCTTCTTTTCCGCAATTCTCTTTCTACAATAGTCTGTAACAGACTGGCATAAAAATCAATTCCAATTATAATTGCCTTGTTATTTAATCATCTTGTTAATATCTCGTAAGGAATCAATGATCATTATTGTACCCTCTCCAATGCTTTAGAAAGAGAGAGAAAGCAGAAAGTGGTTAAACACAAAGTCTATTCATTTTGAAAAGAATTTTTTTAATTTTATTTTTTCTCCTCATCTCCCGAGACTCCAAAGTTGTTGAATTTGAAGCTGAGTGATTTTTATTGGAGAGACGAAGATGGGTAAAGAGAAGAGGGAGTAGAAGGAGAGAGGGTGAAAGTGTGTGTGTGTGTGGTTCTTAGTTCTACAAAATTAATATATGATATGATGTCTCTGTTTATTAGCCACGACCGCCTCTCATGTAATGTCTCTGCTTCCCCTAGCTCCCTATAATTCCCATCCAGAGAGAGACACACACACAGTATTATTCTTACACTTTTCACTTCTCCTTAACGTTTTTTAGTCTCACATCTAGCGAGAGAGAGAGAGAGGGAGAGAAAAGAAGAGGAGGGGGAATTAAAGGGAGGAGGATGAATTTGATAGACGTGAAAGGAGATGCTAATGCAGCAAAGCATCATCGATCACCGCCTAGTCACCTAGAGCAGACTAATTCCGTCAGCCTCCACTCACTCTTTCTCTCTTCCCTCTCTTTTTTCCCCATTAAAATATTAATACGAGATTAAAGACTCGATAATGACAAACTTTAGAAGGTAACTGATGAGTCTCCCTCTCTCCCTCTTTCACATATACATTATGTAGAGTAGAGAGAGAGAAAGAGAGGGCGAGGGGAGGGAGGCTGTGTGTGTGGTTCAGCCAGAAAAAATTAATGCAAAAGTTGAAGGGATGAAACTTTTTCTGCCGCTTCACTCTCTCCATCCCTGTGTGTGTGTGCTCTTCGTTTCCATTCCTTCACTCTCTGTACACTTCACTGTGTGTGTGTGTGTGTGTGTAGCGTAGGTTCATATGCTTTCAGTCACCCGCTCCTCCATCTCTCTCTTTTCCTCTCTTGTCCTCATCCGTACAGAGCAGTCAGGAGAAAAGCAAAGTGAAACTTTTCCCTGTCTCCTGTCTCTGTCTCTGCTGGTGTCGTACATAAAAGCCCTCTACACTCACAGACACACGCCAACCCTACAGTATAGAGTATGGTAGGGATGTACATGGGACACCATCATCCCAGATAACTAACTAACTCTGTCCCTCTCTCTCTTCAACGGCCAACTTTCTCATCCCATGTCTTTCTGTGTGTGTGTGCTTTGATAGATGTGAGAGTGAGTCCCGTAGTTAGTATATTTAGTCCTTGTCCTCATATGCATGAGCAAGGGGGTGTACGCTAGAGAGAGTGTGTGTGTGTGTGTAGCATTGCATTGGCGTTCGTCAAGACTTTCTCGTCGTATTACTTCAGCCCGTACAGACAGCAGCAGTCATGTGATGAAAGCAGGAGCGCCCAGCTTTCCCTTTTGCTTCTGTTGACGACATCCTCCATTCCTTTCGTCTCATTCCGAGAGAAACTTTGATTCCTATTAGTGGCACTTGTACACATTTTCACTTTTTTTCCCGTAGGTAAAATCTTGATGCAAAACCAACCAAGAAATTTCTATAGAGATGCAGACATACATGTAAAAAAGACTTTTCATCATCATATACGTCTTTCCACATCTCAAAGTCATTTCCCCCAAAAAAAGTTGATTTTCCCCACACAAACACTATAGACTTTCACACACACACACACACACACACAAGTGTAGAGCTAGGTTGAAAAAAAAATTCAAAGTTGATTCTTCCTTATTCATTTCCAGTCTCATCATCACTGATTCTTGTTTAAACTTAAAGTTTTCCATTCAGCCAGAACTCCCTTGCAATAGAATCCTCATGAATTTTCTTTCACTCACTTTCTCTCTCTCTGCAATTTAGTCTGTCTAGTTTTCATCATCAACGTCGGCGATGAAAAAAATTGACAATTTTATCATTTTTCTACATTCGTCCCAGAGAAGAAGAGAGTGAGAAGATGACATTTTAAATTTATGTAAAAGATTTGTCATTTCAAAATTTACATTTTGAATGAGGGTCATGTTGATTTGTTTCAATTTTTATGAAAAAATCGGGACACTCAGAAGTGTTGCCTTAACCTTGACAGACTCTCTCATCCTCTACTCTTTCCCCGCATCCTCTCTCCCCCGTTTCAATTACAAACAAAAGGACAAAAGGAGGAATGGGATAAAAAATTAAGAGAATAAACGGCGGTGCATACATGGTGTACAATGTTTTTGATAAAAGGCATAAATTAATGGAAGATAAGAGAGAAATGCTTCCCTGCACGCTGTTTTTGTTTTAATTAATAAAAAAACGTAACCCCTCTCCTTTCTTTCCCCGGCACAAACCTTATATAAAACTTTTTTTTTCTCCACCATGCAGGGAGGAGATGGGAGGGTAAAAATAATATAAATTTTCCGGTAGTCTATACAAACCCAACTAATAGGGTCTGGGTTAATAGCAAAGGAAAGGGAGAGAGAGAGAGGTTCAATTGAAAGGATATCAGATTGGAAAAAATTAGAGATAACTTTTATACGAAGCTAATTTCCCTTCATTATTTTTTTTATTTTTTTTTCTCTCTCTCTCTTCGAGAGCTTTTCACTGTGAAACACACACACACACAGACACGGAGAGACAGTCAGAAGAGAGAGAGAGTCAAAGTATGGAGAAATGTAGAAACTTTTTTCTCCTTCCTCCTCCTCCTCCTACTTCCCAGAGACATGTGAACATGTGATAGCATTTACGAGAGAGAGCCATGGTTACAAAGGCAGGAAAAGAAATATTAATTATTAGGTATGTATACCCACTCCCTTATACACACACACACACACACACTTCAGAGCATGACTCTGGCTTCTCTCGGAGCTTTCAGGAGGATGCAATTAAAGGAAAGCAAAAGCAGGGAAAAGACAAATTCATGAAACCTTTTAACTGAATTTTTTTCCCTTCTTCCCCTCCTCCTCTCAACGAGAGAGAGAGAGAGGAGGGAGTTAAAAAAAATATAGAGCAATGTTGAATCAAACTTTGCTACACATTTTTTCAACCTCCCTCTCATACCATTTCATTCCACCTTCCTCTTCTTCTCTTTCTCTCTCTCTCGTTCTCTCAATTTTGTCTACACATGCCAATGCCAATATTAGGGGTTCTTTGAGAGAGAGAGAGCCGCTAGTTTTTTCCTCCCACATCGTTCATTTGCAGATGTTACTCTTGTTCCCCCAACTCTCTCTCTCAGGCGGTACGGAAAAAAGAAACCTTAGCGTAATGACAACAGGTTCACTTCTATCGCCTTTCCGCTGTGTTTTCTGTCGTGTGGTTTAATTCCGTTCCCTGACGTTCCAACCATAAATTTCCTCCAATTCAAATTTAAATTAGAGAATTCAAAGAGGGAAGGCAGAGTTAGTGTGTAGTAAAATAATTTTTACGACAGGTTTAATTAAACAATTTTATAATTGTTGAAATTACACAGAAGATACAGAGGATAATGTGATGAAAGATTTTTGAAAAAAGGATAGTAATAAAATGTTAAAATTCAAATATAATTATATATTTCGATTTGTACCCATTTGAAAATTCTCTTTTCTCGTCCATTCCGATCATTCATATTGGAATAAGCATCTTTTATTTTAAAAAACTTTAATGCTAATGTATTCAAAATAAAGAGATTTGAATCAGAGTAACTTGTTTGAGGGGAAAGAGAACGAGGTGATAAAGTGTGACTGAAAGCAACAGATCATTGAGAGTATTAGAGTCAAATAATTTTTTCCCACACACACACACACACACTCCATTGTATTGTGGAGGAGAAATAATACTTTAGAGGAAGATGTTTTGCTCCAGTTGGGGTGATGGAGAGGAGTTGGGGAGTGTGCATATTTTGATGAATATGTCATAACATGGCGGAGACAGGAGGGTGAAAGGAGGAGAGAAAGGAGCCGGTGAGAATGAGCATAAGTAGCCGATTTATCACGAGTGACACTTTGCTATTCTCTCTCTCTCTTCCTAACTCTATGCTTTTGTGTGTGGGGAGGAACTCAAAAAACCCCACAAGTACATAGCAAACATAGGATAGTAGGAAAAGAAACACATACACACACACACACACTGGAAAGTGGGGAATTAATGCATATACGTCTTATGAAACTATCCCCATACCCAGCCCCATCCTCTGACTACACATGATATTATGTACACACGCTGTCTCTGAGTGAGTACAAAGCTGGGTAATAGAGCCTCTTTAGAGTAAAGCAGATTACTCTTTCTACATCCTTACATTACATACGAGCATTGTATGTACGAGCCATGTATTGGAGTTGGAGGGGAGAGGGAAAGTATGGGACGTGATTGTGAAGAGAAAGCTTTTTTTCACGCCTTGTGGTTTTTTGCCTTGACTAACTAAAACTCCCAGAAGATTCAGGAGGAGGGAGGGAGGAAGGGTGAGGGTGGTTCCCACTCATTTTGTATGGAGTGTACATATGGACTAGAGAAACATGCATACATGTAGATGTGGATTGACAGAGTTTCCCTCTTTCTCTCTCTTATACTCTCTGTCTCTCTCATTCACATTTTTTCTCTTCCCTCCCTTTCATTTTCACTACAAAGAATCACTTGAACTAATTTTATTCAACTTGTGCAACATAAACACTCTGTTCGTCTTGAGAACCATTTCCGCATTAGAAAGAGAACCTCTCACACACACAAGAAAGAGAGTAAGAGAGAGAGAGAAAAAAAAAGTTTTCTTTCTCTCTCATCTGACTTCGATTCCAGTTTGTTGTTTGCATGTTTGCATTGCCTCCCAAAGTCTCTCGCTCAGTTTTTTTATTAGGAGAACCACATCTCTCCTTATGTATAATTGTCATTAAAGATTACGTGTCTCTGTGTCTCTTTTCATGCAAGGCATCGTCCTTTCCTAATTTTTTTCTTCCTCCTCAGTCTCAGTCCCCTGTATATTTATGTGTTTTGAGTCTCCTTGATTTTCTTCTTGTAATCCACACTTGTTCATGTCAGGGCAAGGCCAGTGGCAGAAATCACCCGTATTTTTCATACCAGAACCTCGAGTGTCATCAACGAAAGGTTCGAAAGCATTGTAAGAAAACCATGCACAGTTTTTATTTAAATGACCAGAGTTTACCTTGGTATGAGCTAAAGAGAGGGGTTTGTTCAAAATCTGGGGAACACAAGTGAGGTCGGGTTCAATAATTTGAATTACGGTGGATGGAAGGAGGGATCGTGCTGAAAATGTTCAGTACATGTTGTGTACAATGGAGACCAGCACGTTTTCTCCCTTGTTTCTGTCGAAAACAAGAGGGGCTGGGCTAGGCTGTGTGTGTGTGTGTTTCTGTGTGGCATGTGCTAATGTTCCATAAGACAACAACCCAGCATTAGTATTTACGCCTTGGTTTTTCTATTTAGGCGCTCGGGTGTAAGAGAACAACCCCGGAAAAAAGCAAATAAGACGCGAACTATGAGATCTCCTTACAGAGAGAAACGAGTCTCAGTTTTTTTCTCTCGTATAGACAAGAAGAGGAGGGGATGCTGTTGTGAAACAGAAATGCCCGGCGGAGGGATGTTAAGCACTTTGTGTGCAAAATTAAATTGTAGGGTTAATCAAGTTAGTAGGAGGCTGGCAACAGGATAAAAACCTCGAATCTCAATTAAGTTTCCCGTTCCGATTGCCCTAAACTGCCTCACTGCCTCTCTTCCTCTGCCTCTCTCTTTCTGTACATTTTATATTTGGAAATAAGTCTCAAACTCTGTCTCACACACACACTACACTACTATACTTGAAAATGGAGAGTTGGACTTCGTATATTTGTGTGTGTGTGTGGAATGTGTGGATAGGGAAGAAGAGGCTGGTTATCCGGGAATATGTAAATTCAAGGCATTGCTCTTTTTTGTTTGACGGGTGCGGTGACTGCATTCGATAGGCTTCATTAAGAGCATAGTTAATTTTTCTAGGGCTCTGCCAAGGAGTTGCTTTAATAAAGTTTTAAATAATTGAGAAGTGTATGAGCCTGCGAGGGGAAAAGAACCATGAACTATAACTACACACACACAAAGCAGGGGACGAGAGAGAGGGAGAGAGTAAAGTGGTGGTGTGCTGATGAATGTACAGTAGGCTTCTCTATATATATATATATATATATATATATATATTGTAAAACCTTCTTCTCTTCTCACTATACTTAAGGCATGAAGGTACATCGTTTCCTCGTCGACGGTGGCTGTGGCTGGAGAATCTAGGGAAGAGTAGCAAGAGATTTAAATGAAGCTTTCTCTCTTGTGTTGTACAGATTGTCTTGAGTCTTCAAAAACTCTTTTTTGTTCTTGCCATTATATGGAGAACAAAATAGTCTCAGATTTCATATATTTATTGTAGAGTAGAGTAGAGTCTACTACCAGTCTCTTCCCTCTTTCTCTCACTTTCTCTAGTTTTCTCCTGCCTCCGTGTTTTTTATATGGACACATTTTGTGGAGTCACTATAGAGTATGGACAAGAGGCTGGAGTGGCTAAGCTGTTGTAAAGTACAGAGTGTGTAAAGACAGAGGAAGAGAAGAGAGGAAGAGAGGAGGGGGAGCGAAATTAGACACGTTTTAAACTTTATCAGCCCTCAAGACTTTTTAAAAGTTTAATGAAAAGCGACTTCCCACTGGTTTTTTCCGCAAACCATTCTGAATTACTGATACATGATACGGCGATACGATTAATATGATAAAGTAAGTTCTATCTGCCTCACCAATTCTTCGGGGCATCCATTAGACAGCCAACTCTCTCTCTCTCTCTCTCTCTCTCCTTCCCTCCCTCATATCCTTACATATTCTATACGAACACAAACACATACACACTTTCACCAGCACTCTTCTAATTCCAAATTCAAGTGTGATTTCGAGAATACAAAAGACAAAAGTATCTTTTACTATTAGTGCCCGGGCTAATATGAGGAGGAAGGGGAGATGAAGTCTATATCTTCTCTCACACATTCTCTCTCTCTCTCTCTCTTAGATTCTCTCTTTCTTTCTTTCGCCCTTTCTCACATCTGAAAATTCATTGAGCGGGAACAAGGAGAGTCGTATTAATGCTAAATTCCCATGCAACACCAACTGTGAAAAGATAAAAGCGAGGGTGAGTGCTTTCATTTTCTCTCTCACTATTTCACTCTCTCTCTTCTTCTGGGTGGCTGGAAGGAACACGGGATTTTTTACATGGAGCTACATACCCGATAATGGAACATTTATATAACAAGTCAGAGAGCCACACTATTATTAAGCACACATATTCATAATGATAAATCTCATGGCCGTGTCAAAACAAAAAAACAAGGGAAAGACAACGGTTTGTAAGGACCTTTTAAAATTGGAAGGGAGCATTTTTGTGAGGGAGAAAACTGTGCAGGTGAAAGTTGGCTACAGATCACAAGAGGAAAATCTTTATAGAGAGAAAATATTGTTGGAAAGCAGGAGTTCCTTTTTTTGAGAAATATTTTTAGAAATATATTTTTGGAGCTATGTTAGTGACTATGACCAAGAATTTAATCAGAGATCGATGATGATAACATTCCCTTCCATATTATATGAGTGCAGAGAGGGACAGGTTTTTGAACCTTCTCTTCCTCTCTCTCGATCGGAATGGGCAATGCATGCCGGGCTTTGTCGTCATCCCTCCTCCTCAGCCCAGTTCAACACCCGTTCAACGTCTCCATTCCCTGAGAAAGAGAGAGGCAGAGGGAGAGACGGAGGAGTTTGGGCCCAAAAATATATTAATTGGAGGAATGGTTGGTGGTGGAGCACTTTTATGAGCACAGCATCCTGCACTCTCATAAAATGGGTGGTTGCCTTATGGAAGGATCATTTTTGTCTGGAGGATCCTCCCTGGAAAAAGAGATTAGCGTGTGTGTGTGAGTGTGTGTGTGCTGGTGGTAGTTGATGAGGTTGGTAGAGCTCCTCTCTACTCCTCTTCCTCCAATATTACCTTGGCCATGGCTGCTGGATTGTAACCTAACGTCATGTAATCGACTGTATATGCCTCGCCATTTACTCCCTCCACACTGTATTCTCTTCTCCGAATGGAATAATGCAATCTATTGCATCCCAGTGCAGGAAGGAAGACGAGCACAAATACCCTCACACTCTCACTCTCACCAGTCATCAGTTGTTCTTTTCTATTTATATTAAGATATTCTCGACCTTCTCCCACACTCTCTTCCTGTCCCTGGCCCTCCCACCCACACTTTCATAATCTCTGCTTTCACTCTAATACCCACAAAGAGTGAGAGAGAACTGCATTTTTTCTCAAGGAAGATTCTCACATTGTCTCCATTCTCCCATTCTGCTTGTGTGTCTGTATACACAACGCAAAGGAATCTTCTGTAGAGATTTCTACGACTTTCTTTTTCTGTATAATGTCTATAACATTTTTTCTAGAAATTTCTACTAAAGATTTCGCCTCAAATTTTCTCATCTCTGTAACACTCTGCAGTTTTTCCAAGGATGTACTTTCATTAGTTGAAGTTAAAGATTATGCAAAAACACAGGGGAACACACAGGGAAGAAAATGTGTTTCATTTTCCCTCCTCCTGCTCCGCCACAGTTCATAAGATTAGATATTATGATATCTGGCTAGAAATAAAGAGAGAGGAGAATGAAGGGGAAAAGATGGGGAGCTGATAGGTTACATTTAGTAATAATGGGTTTCCTTATTTCTTCTTATTCCTGTCTGAATTGTAGGAGGGAGGGAGAGAGAAATGGAGGGATGTGGGAGACTGTACTGCATTGTGTGATGAGGGTGGATATGGGGAGATTGCATTAATTATAAATGTTAGCCTGGCATAACATCAGTGGACTAACTAACCAACCAGGGTGTGTATGTATGAACAGTTTTTGTACAAAATACAAAAACGTAGGGAGGAGGAGGGAGGACAGAGTCATGGGGGGGGGGGGGGGGGGG